>JBBBVU010000023.1:5040697-5068812 GCA_037177055.1 Atherinosoma microstoma | reverse complement strand
CCCCCCCCCCCCCCCCCCCCCCCCCCCCCCCCCCCCCCCCCCCCCCCCCCCCCCCCCCCCCCCCCCCCACACAAAACTTATGAACTTGGAGCAGCACACAGATAAAATGAAAACATCCTGAAGGCTTTTTTGGGCCAGCTTTGTTTTGCCTTGAGTCAGATAAGCTAAAGCATGAGTAAACAAGCAGCATGGGCAATCGGGAACTGGGAGAGGGCAAACCTGTACCCGCACTAAAATAACATCAGCCCACAGATGAAATATGAAAACACCACCATACTTCCTGAGCAGGGGGGGGGGCTACATTTAGCTTCCAACACTCATAAAGACACGAAAAAGATTCACCCATTAACGAAAGAAGAGCGAAAAAGCTAAGTGTTTTCTGTCCAGCGTCATAGTCACAGCGAGAGTGTAAATGTGATCCATTTTGGGAATGTCCTTGCACCTGACTCCGACACGACGTCTGAGACATGGAATAAGTCACTCGGCAAGAAATTCACAGAAAGAAAAGCTGTAGGTGGTGGTTGCAACATGATCTGTTTTCTGAGTTCTTGGTTACGGCACAATGACTGTTAAGCACTGCTACGCGCACCAGGTCACAGAATCATATGCTCTGCCTTCAATGGCATGTAGAGTACATAAAAAGCCTTCGTCTAAGACTAAAAGAAAAACTTTTTAGTGGCAATCTTTAGGTTGGTAGCAACGTTGTTGCAGAATGACTGTGGTGGCTCTCTGCAGAAACACTATTTGCACTGAATATTCGACTAATACGACAAATTAAAAGTAAAAATCCTTCAGCCTTCAGCTAACGACCTCAGTCATTCTTTTTAAAATCATCTTTGACTCCAAATGGAGCAAAAAAAAAAATAAAGTGTCATCATAAAAATGGCTACTGTGATTGAGTTGGACACAAGGCCAGCTACACAAGAAATCCAGTTAACATAAACTACTCAATCTATTCTTCTTCCTCTTTGTAGTTGTGGGGGTGTGGAATGGGCAGAAGGCTAAGCATAATTTACTCCTAATTGACTAATCTAGTTAAATAAGGGTTTAAAATAGATTATCTACAGTATGCCACAACTGTTAACCATCATGGGTGAGTAAAGTACATATGTCCAGAGCAATCCGGCGGAGCAGTGCTGTCTTCAACCAGAGCGTGGATGAAGCATATGCTGGAGCAACAATGACAGCACAACAAGAATAGGCTTCTGGCATTCCTGTTTGAGGACCGTTCAAGTTACAGCTTATATCACTGTGGGTATAATGGGTGACTTTTCTCTGTCAATATACTGCAGAGAATACTGCTTTTGTGCAGATTTTTGGTCAATACAAAGTAGATAATATACACTATCTACCCTTTCAAATCTCCAAAGCTTTTGGATATTCGCATCAGGAATATGAATCCAAAGCATGCTCCCATCACAAAGATTTTCCAGCTTCTGACTATATTGGACACATCAAGGTGTATGCATTAGTTTGTTTCATCTAAATAAAAGAGCAGCTCTGCAGAGCCATACTGAACTGTGCTAGTTAAAGCTAACTTGCAAGCAACACCAGCATGTGGACAAGATCAATCATAATGTAGATATGGGGATGTTTAACCAATAAAACAACTATCAGGTGGGTCATACTAGTTGTGACTATCAAACTAATTGGAATTTCTTTTTGTTTATTTTATGTAACTGTTACAGTATTATCCTCATAATCATTTATACACATATCCAAAACACACATATAGCACATTTTATTTAATCTATTTCATTTTTTGTATGGTATGCAGTCATATAAGCAACCTTAATCATCAAGTTAATCATCAATTCTCTCCACCATATTACTGAGGTCTCCACCATTTGCCTTCAGATAAAAACAAAATGTTCACATGTGATACTTCATTTCTGGATTTATAACAGGATATATAAAGTGCCATTGGTCCTGAAGGCTTTCAAAGGGGTTGCTACAGATAAAGGCGGCCACAGAAGAGGAAGTTACACGAAAGAAAATGGCACCAGTCAAACCTCAACTGGTGGAGAATAGAGTGGAAACACTGGTAATGAAACAGGACCCATCTGTCACAGGTGACAGGGAATGATTCTAATGATTATGCATATGCATTTAAATAATTGTGTTCAAGCACTCATGAAACTATGACAGGTCCACACAGAATAGTAGCTTTATATCACTATTAGCTAAACTCATAACACTGATATTAGCTTAGCTAATAGCAGTGCTTGATCGTTTTTTACTGTAATCTCATGAAGAAAGTCACTCAGTGTCACTTGATAATATCATTCGCTAACTAGCATATTATGTAAGTTAGCATAACACGCCAACTAGCATAATAAGCATAAGGAATAGCATAATTCTGCTCTGTCATTCCAAGGCATTTGTTTGCTTCTTTGCTATTCTCTGTCAGGTGGTGAGACGGGTTTAAAATTGTGACTCATATTAAGACTAAGTGTTAACCTCTGGTCATAATTAGAGCAATTACAACTGCTGCTCTGCTCTAATAAAAACCCTAATTTAATAACCGTAGCATGTCACAAAGCTAGCAGCATCCACTTAAGCTAAGGTTAACGTCTGTGCTGTGATTTCATCTGTACACGTGCACAATGGTCACTTAGATAAAAACTTAAAAGTAACAGATGGTCTTGAATCTTTTTTTTTTTCAGTCAACAGCCTGCTAATGCACCACAAAGGCATCAATGCGCACGGCAGTCCAAAAAAATAGCCAAATTTGTTGGGGGTATGAAAAGTAGATAAATTATGGTACATTCATTGTGCTCAATTCTGGACATTTCAGGAAGTGATGGAGCAACCAAATTACTTTACCTTCTTAAAACTATGCTGCTAGCAAGACTGAGACTGAGAATAGCAAAGAAAAGACGACACTTAATATACTGAAAATAAATGGAATACAAGTACAACAATTCATACAGTTGTAAAGGTAAAACCATCCCACTGCACGGGGATGACAAACTGCATCTATACCAAAACCTAATGGCTCCTTCCCCATCTCATGGCTACAATCTTCAGTCAAAAATTCAACTCACCAATAAATACAGTCATATAAAAAAACGAGTATTTCCTGGTGGGGTATTTCAGAGCATTTCTTCAGATCTACGTCCATGTGTAGAAAGTCGAAGCATTCACTTGTCATGCACTCAGCGTTAATACTGTGCTGGTATGGATTGAATTGAAGAGGACTCTGCTAATTGACCAAATCTAGGAAGTGAGCCAGCACAGATGCCTCAGAGAGAAACTACACCCGACAGCCAGAATGAAAGGGGGACCCAAGTAAACCACGACTGGATCGACTGCCATGACAGCAGCTCTCACTGAGAAATACTGAATTCTTTCTGTCTGACCAGGCTGATCAGTTTTATAGATGACAAGTGTTTTCTGACATATGGTAATAGTGTAGATAGAAATAGTAATAGAACTGGTTTATGATGGACACTTATAGGTGGTTAACTTTTTGTCTAAATAAAAAGAATGCATTTTTTTTATCATTTTTTAAAATAAGGATTCTT
Organism: Atherinosoma microstoma; assembly: GCA_037177055.1. NCBI lineage: Eukaryota > Metazoa > Chordata > Actinopteri > Atheriniformes > Atherinidae > Atherinosoma > Atherinosoma microstoma. Next base: position 5,065,285 of record JBBBVU010000023.1, on the reverse strand, counting down.
TAGGTTTTGAATCCCTACAACATCCACCCCAGAGATTACCAATACTGGTCCCTGAAGGCAGCAGTCCTACAGGTTTAAGACGTTTCACTGGTCCAATTAACCTGATTCAAATTAAATAAATCTACTCAACAGAATGTTGTCAAGTTCTACCCAAGCCTGTTAATAACCTATTAATCTGAGTCAGTTGTGCGGAAGCAGGAAAACATCTCAAACCTGCAGCACAGGGACCCTCAAGGACTGGAAGTTGACATCCCTGATGTACCGTCTTCTGAAATTTATGTATTTTTTAATTTGTTTATTCAGTTTTTTTTAACAACACAGTCATATCTGGTGTCTGCACACTTCAGCAGGGCTGTGCTCTTGTGTTTGGATAACTTGAAATTTAAGCCGCATGAACCAGCTAATGGGAGGAAATCAGAATTAGCTGAGAAGTCTCGAATTAGTTAAAAAAAAAAATGAACAAACACAGTTTGAGATCTAAAACCTTTGAGATATTCCAAAAAAATCTTAAGATCTCTTTGCTTAAAAGTTGAAAAATAAGAAAATAATAATAAGAAAAATAAACCTACCACTGTCTGAAATGGCAGGATAGTCTTTCATGTTAGATTTTTCTATTTCTCTTTCAGCCTACATTTCTGCCTTTTTTTTTGAGAAGCTGCTCTTGCACCTGCGCTCCCAACCTGCACTACTGTCTTTCATCTGTCAGCATTTCCACAAAAACACTTAGAGGTTTACAAAACTATTCTAAAATATGTCACATTTCATTCTTGGAGTTGCAAAGGTGTCCCCACCATGCTGCAGCAATCACTGTATTGAAACACTAGAGACACCAACCCCCCACCGCTCCCCCCCACCCCCACTTACACACACACATAGTCCAAAGAATATAAATTTCCGAATATATTACGGTGAGAGAGAGATTACCATGTCTTTTGTTAGTGGTCTCTCTGATCTCACCTCTACAAAATGGTGAAGGGGAAACTCTGTGTATTGGAGTAAATCCCCTACTATATCACCAGTTCCAGGAGACTAAATCCCGCCGACTCTTCTCCTGCAGTTCTGTTGTCAGTCTGTGCCAGGATGAGGATAGGTGACAGCGTGATGGATGGCAGCAAGCAAATCCACTCCTCTAATGAGCTTATAAATAAATATATCTTGTCTGCATGTGCAGATGCATGTGGCCATGAAATAGATATTTGTTACAAGCTCTGCATGCGAGGGTGTGAAAATGAATATGCATGTGACATGTATGCGTGTGTACATGTGAGATTATTGGGGCGGGGGGGGGAGAAAAAAAAATGTTGACAGTGCCTAGGGGTAATGGGAAAATTTAAAGCTGATATCTATTCCTGAGACTGCCAGGAGACACGCAGCCTTCTGTGAAGTTATCAGCAGAGAAGAAAGCAAGTCAATGTTGTGATTTAAATTTGCAGTGTTGTGCATATGAAAGAAGAAATCTTCTTTCAAACATGACAGTCCGCTCGAACACAACCTGAGCTTTCAACAAATAAATGACAAGATCTGAAAATGATTAAGGAGCTCCAATGTGCAAAGCATATTTACTCACATATGCAGATTAGCGACTGATAAGCAAATAAAGTAGACTTTTTGGGTTTTTTTTAAAGCAATAAAGTATTGTTTTGGTTCCGTCTCAGTTACATATGACCTCAGGCACCCACTCAGACAAAGGCACTGGCGCCCACACATGCATGCATTAATATATACACATGCGCAAAGCAATAATGTGGGTGAGGACATACACAGCTAGCTGTTTGCAGCCTAAGCAGAGCTTTGCAGAAACTGAACACGCGGCTCTAATCACTATGGCAACAGTAGAGTGCAGGAAAACAGGGGAAGAGTTGTCCACCTCTCTAAGGTGGTGGTAATGCAGGGAGAGGCTGACTTTACTGATACTAAAAGCCTGTAATGATTTAGCTCAAATGTAAGCAAAGAGCCTCTTTTTATTGACAAATTTCAGCCACTTTACAGGACAGCGTCTTTCTCTTTTCAGCCCAATTCAAAGAAGTCAGCTTCTGACGACGCAAGTGGCTTTGGTCCTTTGTGTTGTGGCTATGATAAATGATCTGCTATGACTCCAAAAAAAAAGAGATGAAGCAGTCTTTAATGAATTTATTTTCAAATGTAAGGTAATTAAAGTGGCTTTTGCAAATGATTGACATCCTCCACACAACATATAGCCCAGCAAAGCTGTGTAATGTGGACTGCTCAATGCTGGAGCCTGGTCCAAACAACATGACATTTAAATATCAGTGTTTAGTTATTAGAGTTATTCGAGTCCATTAATAATTTCATTGAATATTTATAAGTGTCCTTACACAATGACTATTGACTAATACCTAGACTAGCTACTAATAAACCTCAATAAATTCATATAGGAAAGTCAAATTGTTGTTCGTAATCTGTGAATTTTTCTTTTCATCAAAGTGAAAAACCAAATTATATTAATAATATTGTAACATTGCCCTGACATATTCTCTCCATGTACAGTGCCAGTCAAAAGTGTGTCCAAACTTTTGACTGGTACTATACATTTAGGTCTAAACTTTTAATTCTAATAAATTTCCCAAGTGTGTGTGTGTGTGCTCTTTTCTCATACTATCAATACGGACAAGGAACTCGCGTACCTGAGACCTATCTATTTGACCAGTCTTTATACAAGACCCGGAGGTTCAGTCCCTGTGAGCATACAGTAATCCGGCTCACAGGCCACAAATGATTTTGCTTGCTCTTGTTGACTTGTGAAACAAAACAATGCAGAGCAGATGCTGCTGTGCAATGCAGAGGCTGCTGACAGTCCGTAGCAAGTGCAAGTCCATTAAAGTAGGCTGGCCTCTCCCTCTTTTATATATGCACGTGTCTGCTAACACGCACTATCATTACAGCCTTGGGTGGATTAGCGGGGCAAGGTGAAGCACTGGCAGAATTTTAAGAGGGCTGAGGGGAGGGGCTGATGAGCTAAAGAGCACTCATTAACTGAGCTCTCCCTAACCCAAAAAAACTGTTTATTTCAAATGCTGTTATTAGGCTTGAATTGGCACGAAAGCTGGTCACATGGACGGTATCCATCCTAATTTTTTACACAGCATCATTGTTTTTGCAGCAGTCCAGTTTTGGAACAAAAATACTGATCAGACATCTCAGTGCTTTAACATAAATACTTGATAGAGTAAGTGGTAATATGTTGCAAAATTTATGTCCTGCCAGTTTGATTAGCCAAACATGAGGCCAGAGTGCTGTGAAACACGTGTTCTGCTTTTTTTTTTTTTTAAATCCTTCATTTTATCTACATCAAACTGCAATTGGTTAATGATTTAATAATTTATAAGTTCCTTTTATTACAGAAACCAACGCTCAAGTGTGCACTTTAAAATAAATGGCTATCTCTGAAATCACATACTTACTTATAAGCCTGTACAGTTGACTTTTTATCAAGACAAAAAGGATGCTTTCAGACACTACTCGGCTCATTTTTTCCATGCCATCAAAGAGGAAGTGACTGCTGTCACAATTTAATGCAACAGGTCAATATCGCTTTGCATTCTCTGGATGTAATAAGTGGATGTTAACTTTTCCTCCAAAAAGAATAAATACTAAAATCCTTGATCTGTTTGAGTTGTGATTTTGTGCTCTGCTCATGTTAATCATATCAAATTTAACACATTATTTCCATGCCACAGCTCATATATTTGGCTCATGCTCTCCGTCAAAAGGAAAAATTTAAATCCTCCTAAATTTTTAACTTTAAGATATATTTTATTTCTATACAGCATAATAGTTATACTAATTTACAATTTAAATATGTTTAGAATATTACTTATGTATGCTTAGGGGCTGCAGCAGCTCTGCTTCATTGTCCAGCAGTGCAATGCATTAAGGTATCAGCCGGCAGATTTATGATAATCAATTCTATTGTCGCATAGTTGGAATCCACTATACGGTCTATAAAATCCCATTATATAATAAGACAGCACTTCAGTATGGCAAACATACTATACAATCATCTAAATAATGAGCGGTGAGTGATTTCAGACATAGCCAATGTTGAAACATAAATCCTTCGGGTTGATGTGATTTCAATGAAGGAGATCAATAAAGTTTGTTTCACTGATATTAACCATTCATTTGCCCTGAGCGCCTTTATTGTTCTACTCCGTCTCTGGTTTGAGTTCGTGTTGTATACATCCTGCTAATGTCCATACTGAAGGCTCTCTAGGCAGCCGTCTACTCCTGTTACTATCCATTACTATAACTGAGCGGTTCCAACATTGTTAACTTTCTTTTTCTTATGACTCCTATCTCCTTCGGTAGCGAGGTGACACACAGGAGTGAGCATGAACTTTTAACACGCCCTTCCTCGGAAGGAGAAGAGGAAGGCCTGCGCTCCCGAGGACAGTAGCAGGCAGTAAAGTTGAATATGAGACCGCTCAGGGTAAGTGAGAGTATTATAATTGCCAAGGACACCACTTGATACGGTGGTCTAATAATAGCCGTGCTGCTTTGACTTTTGTTCCAGCTGGAGTTCAGCCCCTGGAGGGGATATTTATAACCTCCCAGCTACACTATACTTGAGAACCACACCCTTGTCATTGAGAAAATCCGTCTAAGCTGGATGTATTTCGGAGTCTTAAGTTTTTTCTGTTTCTATTTAATTAAGAATTAGACACCAAACAAGACAAAGAACAGGGGGAAAAAAAGCAATAATTTACTGATTCTGGCTCCTAATTTTCAGCTGCTTTGATTAGGCTGTGTATGATCATCTGTCACCATCTTTAGCACAACATATAATAAAACACCAAAGCTCCCCAAATTCCTTTATGTCTTGTAAAATATGTAATCAATTGTTGCTGTTATGTAATCCTGTAAACACAGCGAGCAGATTGACTGTAGCGGAGCTGTGATGCAGACAAGCGCCTCGCAGCAGATCAGAAATCTGAAATGACTGGGCAAATAAGCCAACAACACACAGACAAGTTGGGAATGTTCATATTGAAGTTGTGCAGACTTGTGCAATAGTCCGTCATAGTTTGGATACGCACAGAGACACATACATACATATTTTTTTTTTGGGGGGGGGGGGGACACACACACACACACCAGTGTGAGTATCTCACTGAGAAATGTTTGCTCAGCTCTCCTCCAGCAGCATTTGCAGAAAGCAGTGTGGTGGTATATGTAACCCACTGCTCTGTTTTGTAAGCAAATCATTATCATTGCTATTAATAGCACACTGCGGGTTTCTCTTTTCCACTCTACAGTCTTTTTTCCCCCATCCAGAAGGTACGGTTAAATATCCAGATTAAACTAAATATAGGCAACAACCACACATAGTGGTTGTAGGTTAGTAGAAGTTAAGGATGCAGCTGTTTGTTGTGCTTCCTCATAGGATGCAAATGAGAAAAAAAAAAATCAAAACCAACTTAATTGGAGGCTGCACGGTGGTGTGGCGGTTAGCACCGCAGCCTCACAGCAAGAAGGTCGCCGGTTCGAGCCTCGGGCGGAGTTTGAGCCGGAGGGGGTTGCTGGTTCGAGCTGGGAAGGGGTTTGAAACAGTGGCCATTCTGTGCGGAGTTTGCATGCTTTCCCCGTGTATGTGTGAATCCTCCCACTGTCCAAAGACATGCATAGGTTAATTGGTCACTCTAAATTCTCCTTAGTGAGTGTGTGTGTGTGTGGTTGTTTGTCTCTCTGTGTTGGCCCTGTGATGGACTGGTGACCAGGTTGGACCCTGCCTCTCGCCTGATAATTGCTGGGATAGGCTCCAGCCCCCCCGCAACGCTGAATTGGATTGTACAGAAAATGACTGAATGAACTTAATTGGAGCTAATAATAGTGGGAAAGTGTTTATACACACCAATGAAACATTAAAGGAGTCAAATCCAAGTTCTTCATTTATTCTAATAAAAAGTAAAGTAAATGCAAAGTAAAAAAAAAAACATTTGTTTCTTATTTTTGGACAAAGTAATAAATTAATAAAAAAATTACTTCTACGGCTCAGTGAAAGGGACAGTATCAAGCCTGCATCCACAGACTCCACAGACTGTTTACAAATAGTGGATGCATCTATTGTGCCATGACCCATGGGTTTGTGTATTTTAGTATTTTCTTAAAGGAAGTTTTTGTTGTAGTTGTGTTTTAAATGTACTTTGCTGGATCAGACATGTTTTATATCAAGTGCATCAACTACGGGTGCATTTCCAACGGTCCCTCTTAATCAAACCCTAGTTCCTTTGTCCAGAAAGTCTGGTTTGTTTAGGGAGGTGTGAATGCACATCGAAGACGGGAACCTTGGTCCGCCTAAAAACGCAGGCCTCTAGTATCTTCTAGTGAACCAGATGTAGGAAGCGGACTACAACCTATGTGCCGAGGAACAGAAGTTGCCCTGCATTAACCAATAGATGAGTGAGCTTTCTTCTTTGTCTTGTTTTCTCTTTCAGTAATTCTTGTAACAGCACCACCTCAGGCGAGGAGGAGAATACATTTTTCAAAAGATTTGGTTTGTTTGACTTAAGTGCACTGTGACAGCGAACCCCCAATTGAATACAGTCCCCCACTGTACAGAGTCTAGCAGACTATTATGTGAAAATAACCTGCATCTATCTTTTGTACAGTATAAAGTGTAAAGGTCTGAATATCCAGACATACCTCTGCGTAATACTTCTCACAGCTCCTGCAGATGCATCTTTTTTTCGCATTTTGCTCCCACTTGGGGGCAGTAGTAAAATATACAAGGATATATAGTGGACAAAGTTTTGCTTTGTGATGGAGTAAAACTAAGTGTTGTAAGATTGTCCGGTGCAGTTACTGTCTGTGCTTTTTACATGTGCTTCTTTGTTCTATATCATTTTTTGGCACTTTGCCCGCTTTGTTATGAAATCAGCTGTCTAGTTGACATCCTCCTGCATGACTTAACTGTCAGCCAATCAGCATCTGACCAAGACATAGCGTCAGCTTTTCATTGTTTTTGGGTGACTGTATTTTTGTAATTGTACTTAACCCAATGTGCCCGTGACTATCCAATACTGATGCAGTTGGTTTCTGGGTCCTCATGTCATATGAGTAACTGCCTTCCCTCTTAAACTGGGCCTTAGACTTTATCTTGCTCATGGTGACACTGATGATGGCATTCTCTCTAATAAAGACAAATATAATTGAAAGATACCCGGAGGTTTTTAAAGCAGGAGCAGGACTTGATGACAAACCTGGATTGTTTACATTTAAGAGGTTCTTCTTGTCCGTTAAAGGACTTTTAGGACTTTGATTTCTGTTAATAATCCGAGGACAAAAGTCAGTGAAGGATCACAACATCATGCAAGTCTGGTATGCAACTTAATTAAATTCCTCTTCAAAACTTTCAAAGTGAGAAACAAAGCGAGGGATTTTAAAGGCCAGTGGTGTCATCAGTGCTTGATTTATGACCAGGGTGTCATGCACAGCACATACTGTGCCCACCTGCCTAGAGAGTCACTCAGCAGCCTGCTTTTGTAATCAAGTCTGAGTGTTAAAACAGGCTTGAAGCTGCAACAGAAGTCCAAAGGGCACCCTGACACCATAACAACGCAGAACTAAAAATCAGACATCACAATCATCGTCAGAAGCAGTGAATATTCTTCCAATCGGGTTACATTTCACATGCACTGTGACAGGTTTAGGTACGATCCAAGGAGGTTCGCTTTCAGACAGTCTGTCAGTATTCTCCCCATAAATCATCTCAAGCTTACGAGGCATTTGTTTGACACCCGCTCAAAAGATGGCACAAGAGGGAAATCGAGCAATTATATAAATCAATACCACTCTGATCCACTGAAGAGGGTGTAGGGCTTTTATGCACAAATAAATGGAACATATAAATTGAGAAAACCACAACTCAAAGCCAGAATTGACTGAATTGCCATGTGAATACATATGGCCTCAGGGGCACCGACGCAGACTATGAGAAAATTGAAAAACACAGAAGGAAGTGATGATAGGAAAAGCTTCAGAAAGCAAACTGCATCACATCAAAAGCTATAATGTTTTGCTGATTTTCTTTGAGTACTCGCAATTCAAAAAGCTTCAAAGTTGCATCTATGCCTGTCAACAGATCTCTTTTCCTGACAACTTATGGACATGACAAAGAGTTTTGCATCACTTCTTACAGGACAGGTTTATGAGACGACCGTGAGAAGTGCTAAGACTAGGGAACATCTATCCACCGTGGTAGATGATAACCCTGAAATTGAGAATCTTAAATGTCATTGCCTGATGCGATTTGAATGGCAGCTGACAAAGTAAGTTGATCAAAGCTGTCTCTCCAGGTGGTGTTGCTAAGTGGTGCGAAAACTGGCTGTAGGCACCTCATCAAAAAGCATTCACCTGAGACCAGCAATAGCAGCTGCCGATGAGTTGCTTGTGTTTTTTGCTGGCAGACAGTGTTATTGAGACATTTTGTTCTGTTCACACACCATCTAGTAGTCTCCTGGGATAAGGCAGGGAGGCAGGAAGCCCGCAGCACTGGAATTAGAAGGAGGAACCGTGTTCCAACATATGACAGGGCGATTCAGGTACACAATAACAAGCTGCTGCTCACTGCGTAGTGAAGGGGAAAACTATTCCCACCCAACTTTAACCCATTTATGCAACCATATGCTCCATATGATGCTGCGCTCTGGAAGGAAAAGTGAGACACACATCAGCAAGAGCAAGCACCATTAGCCGCCCACAGCTTGTGCTTAGACACACACACTCCAACAGACATATACATACACTTGCACTCAAAGACAATTGAATGCTCACCCACGCTGACGCATGAAACAGACCAGCTCGCCACGAAAAAACACACTTACATTATCACACTCTGGTTGATTCACAGGCCCTCAAGCCCACACTGTGATTAGAGTTCAGCCTTTTGACAAAATGCATCATTTCACGGAGAGAAATGACTTTCTTTACTCTCTTCCCATTAGCCCCATGCCTTTACAAACATCGCTCCAGCCAGCGGTCAACACAGATGCTCCAGCTGTGAGATAAGAGAGCAGACGGGCTCCGGCCGAGCAAAGGTGGAGCAGCAGGTGAAAGGAGTTTGGGAGGAAGGGGGGTGTTAGAGCAGTTCGCAGGCAACAGACGGAGGAACGAAACAAGCAGAGGAGGGTGTGGCAGAGCTCACCATTCTCAAACCAGATCTCGCATTCCTGAAGGCTGGGGTACGGCACCAGCTCCCCTCCTTCCCCTTCCAGCGACACAAGCAGTCCTTCCTCCCTGAACGATGACCAGTTCATCAAAAACAAGGAGAGAGAAATGAAGGAAGAAAAAGGGAAAAAAAAACAAAAAAAAAACACCTGCAGCGAAGCAGGCGAGGAGAAGTGCGGAGGAACTCTTCTCTCGTTTCCTCTCAGGAGAAATCTCCACAGGTTTCAGTGATGATGCTGCCCGCTCAGCTCAGATGCAGCAAATGATACGGACTCAGGCTGATATGGCAGTGACGGGAAGAGCGAGAGGAGGAGGAGGAGGAGGAGGAGGAAAGACAGGGATAAGGAGGAAGGAAGAATGCAGTAGTCACTGTTTCACTGGGGAAAGAGGGAGACACGGTGGTGACTACTCTGTGATGGTAACACGTACCGATAGCTGACAGGTGACTGAAACCTTAAAGCTCTATAGAAAAAAAAAGAAAAAAAGAAAAGAAAGACAGAGCCGAACGGATAACTGAGGAAGTTTTCCCTGTACGTAAGGAGATAGGTGAGCTCCTCATTCGCCTCCGTGACTGCATTAGCGCTTAGTGTGTTATGTATAGATGTGAGAGGCGCACTCTCTCTACAGGAACAGGAGCCCAGGTCTCCAGCAGATGAATGGTGCAGTGCTGCTGTTGTCATAGCAACGGCAGAGCAAAAGGAGGGGGAGGAGAAGGGTGGGTATTGAGGCAGGAAAGAAAATAGCATTAAAAAAGAAAAAGGGAGGGTGTTATTAAAGGGACACAGTTTTGCTGTTTGTGGATGAAGCTTTGGGGACACATCAGATCATGAGCAGGAAATACAAGAGGAGTAGTTATTATTTAATAGAAACATGGGTTTCATTTAAACCAACCCCATTATCCTCTTGGGTTCAGGCATCCCTGTCTGTCCTTGTTTTACCCTTGAAAGTCTATTTGTATAGCTGCAGCCATGTTTTATGGTTATTTAGAGGTTCAAACCTACCAGGGACCCGGTTTATTGTGTACCACTTTCGCTTTGCGGGGTCCACATCCATTAGGTTGTAACCCTGGACATGTGTTTTTATTAATATCTTTCATTCGCACTCGTTTCCTCTACCCTCCTAAATACATTCCCTACAAGCTTTACAGATGTGCTACAGCTACAGGTCAAACTTTTACAACGTGCCTCATGCACCATCACTCACTCATCTAAATAGAAAACGATCTATACATCGGTGTTATGGCTGTTCTGTAGGTAATATGTGTAAGGTCAACAATGTGCAAATTAATTAGGAGATATACATGCATCTTCAACTGTAATATTAAAAAGAAGGCAGCTGCATTTGCAAAAAAGAGCTTGGAAAGTATTTTTATTAAGACTTGCAATAAAAAAAAAATGGTATCCCTGTTCCACGCAGTGATTTTAAAGCAATACTACACAAGTTTCCAACCTTAAAACTCTTTGCTGACCTGTTTTGACGGCCCAGCTGACAGTCATTATGCACATTCTTGGAGATGCCATTGCCCTGCAGCATCCAGACTTTGTGTTTCCAGCCTGGAGCATCATGTGACAGCTGCATCTTGTTTTACAGCCCGGTGTCACACACCAGCAACTCGATATCACACTGACTGTTTTGGACATGCACTGTGTCAACATCGGACTGGCTTTTACTGGCTGAAGAGAGCTCAGAGAAAAGACAGGAAGCAAGATGCATGTTGAATTAACCTTCATTAAAGGGGTGCCAAAGACAAAAAATCTGCCAAAGTTCAGTAGATTTACTCCAATCTTCATTTAATAAAAATATCTTCAAGAAACTGGTAAAGGCTTCAAGTTCAAGAAATGTATTGAGTCTTTATTCCTATAGTAAGAATGGACAGCTCCTCCTATATTACTCAATTTGTCCTTATTCCCCGTGTCTTTTTCATTTATTTACCTTCGTACTATGGAAGGAAGACAGACGGGATCTGAGTCCTTGTTGTGAAACACTTCTCTTTATGTCTTTTAACAGGCATCAAACATCAATATTTTGTGTGAGATCCAGTTTAACCATCTGTAGTTTCTGTACTCAGTACTTTTCCCCCTCTTTTTTTGTATGTTAACACATTTTACAGCTGCTTTTTTATTGTGGAAGTGTAATTTGTATCACTTGTATGCAAGAATTCACATATTAAAAAAAAAAAAAAAAGAGCTTTAAAATAGTCTTTCTGTTGCAAACTTCAAATGAAATAAAGAGTTAGTCTGTTCACGACGCTGTAAGTCAATGTAGACACACCAGTGCTTGCATCTAACGATATTTAAGTCCCTCAAACATTAAAACTATCTGTCGAGTGTCTGCGATATTAGAAGCGCTTCTGTCACAGCACCTAATCCTAGATAGTTCTTTAATGCTCCTCCTGAGGGTACTTACATTTCAATTACTCCTCTTTGCTCTTAACCTTCAATCCTTATTTTTCACCTGTGACAATGGAGCTGGAAATGTCACATTTCCTTTCAGTGAAACAAATGATTTGCTGGGTCTGCAGCGACAGGGACGGTTGAAGGAAGAAATAATGACAATAATTGATGAACAATTTACTCAAGGTGCAATGCTGGCTCAGGAGGCGTACAGACTGAGGTGTCCCAAATGTCAGTGTGCATTTCAAAATCTCACAGAGGATACCAGATGCCTCATAAAACATGAGTCTGGCCAAGGATCCACAGAGAGAATGAAGGGTTGAGATGTCCCAGATGTCAGGCTTTGTTTGAAAAATGCTCAAGGCACAGTGTACTGCAGGTTTGCATGTTATGATGCCATGACTTAATGATAAAATGCTTATCTATGATGTTATTAAAAAACCAGGAGATACACTGATATTACAATAAAGGTTATCGAGAAACAAATAAAGAAGAAGTGACATATCATAACTTGAACCTGTGACCCTATAATGAAAGGATCCTGTGGGGGGTTTTTATACTTTGGGTTGCATTTCTCTGGCATAGTTTAGTGTAATCCTCTCAAATGGAAGAGTAGCTCCAGATTAATACAGGGTTATTGTAAAGCAAGATTCATAATACAAGACTTAAAGCCAAATTTTTAAATGATGGAGCCAGACAAATGTCCCAGATCTGAGGAAAATCAGTGAGTTTACCCAGAGATGAGGACTTGAGCCGCACTGAAGTTGCATTTCCATGACTCCAGACTCGTCTTGCACTCTCGATTTGAGACTCGCGAACAATCTTTCATTTTTAATGTTTTGTTCACGAACGCCCTTCCAGTCTGATCTCCTGCCTGCTGTCATTTCCTCAGACGTAACAATAACGTAGCGTCCACACGCACAATCAATAAAAACAATATCAGCTCCGGTGAACAAGAAACAGGAAATCTGTAGTCTATGACTTTCGAAGAAACTCCATTAAAATATTACCAAAACAAAGAAAAGCAACTAAATCTGTGTTATTCATGAAAGCAAACATTAAAAGGTCCAGCGTGCAGGATGTTGAAACACCTAGCAGCAAAAATTCAAACTGGAATCAGCTAATACCCAGGGTGGTGTGACATCTCTGTAGATATAAACAAGACTTTCTAAGGAAACAAAAAAAGACACACTTAGTCTTGTTTATATGTAATTGTGAACTAATGAAAAGTCCATTGCCTCTTCACCAAAATCCACCGACAAATGATCCCTGCAATCTCCCTTTGGAGAATCTTATAGCATCAAACAAAGCAATGCATTCAGGGTTGCAGCATTCACCAAATGTAGCTCATTTAGCTCAACTGTTTTGATATGGATCCTTTAGGACCACCCACACAGTGAGCTGTAAAACCTGACTAAGCGGTTCTGCATACTGTGCTCTTCTAATCCCAAAACTACTGCAAAGTTATTGTATGACTACATTAGTGACCCTTTACCATTAATTTAGCCTAGTATATTTCCACTTACTCACTTAATATCTTATGACTGTAGGCACCAGAGAGTTAATACATTTTAATTTGATTCATGTTACTGGCATGACTGTAACAAGAGTGGGATTTTAAAAAAGAATAGGTGATATAATTGAATCAAAGCAATTGGTTTTAAGGCCAAAAACAATTTCCTACCTTTATTCAGAAATCCATGGGGAGGCAGTAATTTCATGTATTGATTGCAGCCATTAATTAGGAAGAAGCAGTGTAATCTGCAAAAAGACGTTGAAATAATTCCCTTTAAATGATTCTGAAGGGAGCGGGGACCAATCAATCAACTGGGGCGGCATCTAGGGTGAGCCTGACTCTTCAGTGAGAACAAATAAGTAATTAGTGATTACAGCTCATAACAGCTACTGAGATATCGTTGTGCGAATTAGATATTCAAATTCTCAAGCAACAGTGGAATAAAGATAGAAAACACACCCAGAGTGGTTGGGAAATCTATAAGACATGCATCAAAACAAGTAAATGTATGTTTCAAACTAACCCTGGTAGCAGTGAAGTCCAACTAAAAGCATTTTTTTTTTACTTGTACCTTACAAGTATTTTAAACCACATTTAATTTCTAAAAGTAAAATTTAAAGATGCACTACGGAACTTTTTCAGATTTTCTCAGCCCCTATCGACAGCTAATCTTGCATCAATCTTGCATCCTACCCGTACTGTGAGCTCTCTCCAGCCTTATCCAGTCTTATCTTTCTTCTTGTCTTAGCTCTTGTTCTGCCCCTTTCTCTCTTTCTTTTACCCCCTTTCTCCAAAAATATCTTCTCGTGTTTCTTTGCTGAATCAGCCATGGTGCACCTTCAAAACAGGTGGTGTTGAAGTCCGCTTGCTAGCATGTTACGTGCCTGGTGCGTAAAGCGAAACTCATTTGCAATGTCACTCAGAGCCCCAAAAGAAAAAGTTGAGTTCATGCAAAATAATGTGCATAGTAAATGTCCCGTGCCATCAAATGGGTCCAAAACGCTGAGTTATAAGCTCGTAAAGTTACATATTGCGTCATTAATGTATGCCTTACAAATCCGTTTCATGAGTTCACCCTTCAAGTATAACAGGTACAAATGTAATATGCTTCTTTTCTTTTAACAATCTAATGAATTGTTGCACATTAAACATGCAGGAAATTAAGTGGCAAATCTGCTTAACCTAACAAGTAAACTAAATGTTCTCCAAATTCAATCTGAAGTGCATTTATTTTTCTTATATAAAAAGTACCAAATTACCAAGTTTTCCGATAACCTTCAAATAAAATTAGAGTTAAACCGAGTGAACTATTTGGACCTTCACAGATAATCAACATTCAGATGCTCTCCAAGTCACTGGATTGAAATGCAGATGCTAATAGTTGGCATTATTCCACTTAACTGCAAAACCATCAAGCATCTGCTGTGGAAATTATATATCAATGTGCATACTTTTAATGCCCACAGACAGATGCAGTGCATTTAAAATGTGAACAGTCACAAACAGAATAAAAAAAATGAGCTGAACTTGACATATTTATTCTGAAGCAACACTTTAAAAAAAACAACTTTTAACTGGAAATGCACCATAGTCTTTGCTATTATTCAGTGAGTCAATAGGTCTTTTGAAAAAAAAGCTGTCCCTATATCCTTAAATATTACTATAAAGTTCTTATTTCAAGATGCTAAATAAATGGTTATTCAAATATTTTTTAAATGCTGCAAAACTATTTGTTGTTTTTGTCTAACTATAGGTGCTCCTGATGATTCTCTGCTTCATTTTCCATCTTTTTCCCCCCTTTCTTTTTTTTGTTCACCCTCTCCCTTTTATGTTCCCCCTGTCAAGTTGAGCATTACGTAATATGTAATTCAGCAATAACCAAATAAAAAAACAAAGAACTATACTTAACTTTACGGAAGAGTCTCATATCCACAAAGCTTCATTTCCTTTACATCCATAAAACTCTTCCTTGGCAACCAGTAATCATATTACAATATCTATTGCACTCTTCCAAGTATAAATCTGCTATTCTTGACCAAACTGTGTAAAAATATGTATCTAGTTTTAGATCATCTTCATGTTGATAGAAAACCAGGAATGACAACAGGCTAAAAAGCAAGTCAATGGAATAAATATGCTCTGAGTGTACAATACGTCTCATTTCTGCCTTACAAATCTGTTTCATGAGTTGACCCTTTGAGCATCCAAAGCCTCCCTTGAGAGTCTTCATGCAAGCGGAGGGGATTAAATCAGAAACTCTATGATTCTCTAAAAAGGTCATTGCTTTCATTGCCTTTTCATTCAATCAGAGCCTTGAGGTTGAATAACTCAAGTCCTCACCAACATCACTGCTCTGCCTCCCCAAGGCCAATCAGGAGCCATGCAGGAGGGCAAAGAGTGGCTGCTGTTGATGGAGGCCACCAAGGGGGATCAAAGAGCTGCAGCCCTCAGACCTGCTGCTCTTTGCTCTCTGGTGCATTCCTCTGCCATCACTCCTCCCCTCACCTCTGCCATATCCAACATGGGAGGAGGTTCTGGCTTGTGACGCCAGCACCACACTCAAGCTGATTCTGTCAAGCTGTGCCGGATGAGGTGCTGAGTTGAATTAATTAAAGGGTGAGAAAGCCGGGGTGGTTGAGCCTGAGCGCAATCTGGTGCTCGATGCTACTCGAGAGCAGACGAAGGCCTTTGAGGACTTGAAGGACAGTGGGCACCTCAGGGCACTTGCATATGTTATTTGTTAGATTAAGTGAAGCAAGAGCACCTTTAACTCCTGTAAAGTCACACTGACATGAAAGATTCTCACAGATAATGATCATTATCAAAATTAATCAGTTTTCTGTTAGATTTTTAAGTAACTTCCTCATACTGAAAACAACACAATTCGCTGTGTGACGGAGACGTTAATCTGCAAGGATTAACCATCAATGACATTTAAAAACCACATTTAATATTCATTTAGAGGTTCATAAATCATTCTGTGGGTGTACTAGAACAAGTTAAATTGCTTTAATCTTCAAAAAACAACCCATTATTTCATAGTGTACAATGTGAAAGCCTGTTTGACCCCTCTGTCTAAAAATGGTTTATTTTAGCTCCTGTCTCTTTAAGATTCTCCCAAAATGCTCAGGCTGCTCTGATTGGTCGTCTATTTGATTTAAATGGTAGAGAACAACACTAATGGTCTTGTTTGGAGAGCAATCCAAACAAGCCGAACGATAGCCGTTATGCAAATATGTTACACTGTGATGTCATCATGTAAAAGAAGAAAAGCAAATCGCATGTTGCCACTTTAATATTAAGAAGAAAAAAATGTCAAAACACAAAGGTGTATTTGTCCCGTTGAGAAAAAAGAAGAGAATCTATTTTAGAAAAAGTCTGTCCTAGTTACAAAATCTAGAAACAAAAAGCTGCTCTCACAACAAACAGCACCTCCCAGGTATAATATATCAAGCCAAATAATGACATGTGCAACAACACTGCAAAGAGACCTCTCCCTGTGTCAGCCATGGAATAAGAATAGAACAAATGAGACAGCCCTGTACTTCATTAATCAAGCTATTCTTGGCTGTCAAACAACACATTGCATACACACACACACAGGTGTATACAGATTTAAGTACAGGCTGAGGGCTGAGGCTTTTAAAAAATTCACTTTGATTCACACTGATGAAAGTGGAGCTATTGAATTGGGCTGAATCTGCCACAGAACATTACAAAAAAGAAAAACTGAAAAGGCACAAGCAAACAGAGTAAAAAGAGGGATTTAACCTGATAAGATTGGCTTGTTCTGAAATCTAATTCTTGAGCCTCATCCCCCTCTCCCCATCAAAAAGCAGCCGGAGCCGAATCCCTCTGCAGCAGTGCGACACACCCAGTTAAAATGAGGGAAAATGATGCCGTGTTTTCTCTTTAAAATCCAGAGTTTGGATGACCAGGCGAGACCATAAATCATTCTGTATGATGTAAAAATCACAGTCCCCCTGGCATATTAGAAATAATTAATGATCTGAGGTTGCTGAGAGGCTGGTGCGCCCTAGTGGTGACAACTGGTTGAAGCTTCTTCACACCCACTCCTCATCCATGTGGAGCATGTCCTGATATAGGGCGAGGCTATAATGCCAATATTTCATTTTTCCATTTTGAAAACCAGTA
The DNA here is from genome assembly GCA_037177055.1 of Atherinosoma microstoma. Taxonomy (NCBI): domain Eukaryota; kingdom Metazoa; phylum Chordata; class Actinopteri; order Atheriniformes; family Atherinidae; genus Atherinosoma; species Atherinosoma microstoma. The sequence goes on along the minus strand of JBBBVU010000023.1, from coordinate 5,048,035 downwards.
CAGAGGTAGACACCGCACAGCACCTTATGTACAAAACTAACAGCTTCAACGTTAGAGCAGAAAAAGGAACATGACACACTCATATTTCCACTTAATGGGCCGACAGAAGGAAGGCAATCCTCCACATTCTCTGAATGTCAGAGATGAGTGTGGAAGGAAACGATTAGCGCTGGGAGATAAAAAGCAATGCAGAAGGGCAGCTAACCGCATCTCACAGCCCATCAGCCGTTCTTGACACTGTCAGGTAAGACTTTGGTGAATACAAGAATTGGAAATTAAAGTGTTTGCCGCAGGCCAGAACTCAACCCTGTTTTATTGTTTCTGCTCAGACTTACTGGGTAAGTGATACGGTAAACGATGTCTGCTGCCAGCAAGCATCAGGATGCCACTCCTTACCACTTAAAAACTCAAAATCTGCTTCAAATCAGTTTGCAGGCTTTTGTGATTAGGCACTGTGCCCACTGTGGTAAAATGAAGCATTAAGGGAGGCTGTATTAGAACAACAAATCTATGGGGGAGGACAGCCACGGGAAAGGCATTTAATACAAAGTTGAACTGGATTTAACCCACATCTATGCTGGTTGTAATTTTCCTCCCAACTTCTGGCCTTAAAAGTGTGCCAAAAAGGGATCGGCTTATCCAAAACTTTCACTCTGTGCACTCACTGCAGAGACTTTACCTGTGAGCTTCTTCACCGGCTGCAGCCTGACCCCGATGTTCTGGTGGGCGAGCAGCGGGGAGGACGGCAGAGAGCGTGACACGCCCTCCATTATGCGAATGTGCTGCATGCCCTCGGTCATGGACAGCGGGGGCACGGCGTAGTCTGCTTCAAAGGCACAGTCGCTGTCTATGCTGCCACCTGCAGGATGGGAGGCAACAGTGTGGCGTGAGATGTTTTTCTCTGTTTTGAAAAGAGCATTAAAATTGTATTACTAATACTGTGGGGGGAAAGGCAGGGTCAGTTACAGCTATAAAAGCAGAGAGATGGCATGGATTAATCTATGGGGGGTGGCATTTAACTGACAGATACAGCATTTGAGTCTACGATCACGATCAATGGGCATTTTTCAGCTTAAAGAGACACACTTGGCACAGTCTTGACAATACACAACGCTTCACAAAGGTAGTGTTTTGGGCTGAAACCAAACATGACTATTCAGTCAGTGTGATAACAGAAAAAAATTGTGCACGTTCATCACCTGCAATTACATGAAACAAGTCTTGTTTCTGTGTTTGTTTGGCAGATAATGCGTTGGATTTAATTGGACGTGTTGTGCTGTTTTTCTACTAGTTCACTTGCTGTAGAAATTGCATGACATTCACAGGCTTGTGCCAGGGCCCCGATATCAGTACAACATCAGTATTGAGTGCAAAGACCGGCATGACCTAAAAGTGAGAACAGCCCTGAAGGCAACACGTGCCTTTTACATTCACTGTTCTAAACTACAGCTGGATGAGCTCCAGCCCCACAATCAAACAATCCCCCACAATTACTATATGATAAAAAAGAACTTTCTAACCACCTGAAATGTGTTTATACAGATAAAAAAAAGGTCACCGTCATGACCGTATGAGAGTATTTAGAGCACACACAATAAGCTGTAATTACATAGCATAAACAACCGCTCGCCAGCTTTCATCTGCCCTGTTTTTCTCTCAAATTATGACAGCTTAGGAATTTTTTGGGATTCTCACACACCATGAGCGCATTAAAAAAAAACCAGCCTCCTTTCTGCAAACAGAACATTCGCCTTGTGAATCAGCTCCAGCCACTCTGGTTCCCTGCAGACAGAGCTGCAAAGCCAACTGGTCAAACTACGGTTTCGCATCAGACAGCAGCCACAGCAGTGAGACAAGAAGCCATTATCAGACACCGGTGCGTGACAAGTCCCAGAGGAAGTCTGGATGATGGTTAGGCAGGGGGTGAGGGGGTGGGATTAGGAAGGTGGAGGGGCAAACAAGCGGCAGCAATGCAAATACACGAATATAGAAATACTTGGAATGGATATCAAGCACAAACATCTCTCTGTGGCTCCAGTAGTGTTGGAGTTAGTCCATCCATTCACTGGGGAATGTCACTGCAGAAGCAAAAACAACAGCCAGAGTGGTAGTTATATCCCCCAGCATGAAAACTGGCCACATGTATGTAGACTCTGGAGTGAATACCAGAGGGGAACTTAGTATTTTGCTAGCAATGTAAAGATCCAACACAAATTTAAAACCATCCAAAACTGAAGAAAACACACAATTTTTCTGCTGTTAAACAACAATTCGCCTCGCAAGTAAAGAAATGTGTGGCAGCTCATAACAAAGTCATCAAGGGTATTTAAGAAATAAAGACAAATTTTGAATCTTTCTGGTTAGAGAGGTGCAGTCAGTGACTAAGACACGTTGAAATATATAGCTGCAAAAAAGGTCTGATTCAGAGCAAAGGGTGGAGAGGGAACACCAGCCGCACTTGAGCGGTAAAATCCACAGAACAAAAGTGCTTAAGCGGAAATTATAGTGTTTTATTTTAGACTGCGATGAGACGTGTACGAGTGCCACTCCATACCTCGAGATAAGCACAAACACCTACTCATCAAGGTGCTCGGCCCAAAACATGAACAAGATGGGTGGGGGAAAGCCGACATGAGATTATAATTGCTCCGAAACATTCCAGCGAAGCACCGACATTACCCTCTAGTTGCATACAGCCTATTTCCCCCAAGAGGTAGCTCTGATTTACAGACAAAATTACTAGAATATAAAATTCATGCAGTTCTCTCCTTGTAAGTATAACTTCATTTCCAGTAGTCATAAACTCTTCTGCTATGAAGTCGAAAAAATAATAAAATACAGCCCAACAAACAAGGCCTCCATGGGCTCCTTCAGTGAAAACATTAAGGAAGAAGAAATTGAGTCTGATATATTACATGAAATGAGAAGGTAAGGGTGGGAAAAAAGCATTCTTGTTTTCAGCTACTTCTCATTCACTCACATAATACATTTTCCCACCTTGAGAAACTCATAACACCCCATAATAACCCAACAGCTGAGGTTTTTACAGGCTAACCTGCCAGACTACAAACTCTTCTCTATTTAAAGTAGATATCAAGGTAAAAAACTTCATCTGGTAGCAGCTTACCTTGTCCGATGTGGCTCAGATGAGGGTCTAGACCGGGCGATCGGGGGTCTGCCAAATCCTCGCTCCCTCCATCTGCAGACGAGGAGCAGAAAGAGAAAGACAGGGAGTTAGATCGGAGGTGCTGGTAGCGAGACGAGGAGGAGGTCTGTGCCAGGAGCAAGGCCAGCTCTTCCTCTCCTATCAGCCAGGTGTGGGATCGGAGGACACCCAGCAGGCTGCTCACACACAGACCCTCAACACCTTTCCTCCTGGGGCCCATGTGGCTCCTTATTGTGGCGAATTGGAACCGCGCCGCCATGCTCCACTTTTTTCTCCTCCCCATGTTTAGACTAAACAGTCAGTGAGCCTCTATCTGTAGGCTGGGCCTGCCTGTGCAGATAACAAAATAGTTTACATTACAGCCATTGTTGCATACAGTCCTGTGATGGAGCCACAGTCGAAGAGCTTACTGGGCTCTATGGTTCACCGAGTGAGGACTAGCAGTAAAACAGTGGGCGTTTCCCAGGATGGATCCACATAAGGCTAATGATATGAGGATCAATTACGCCCAAGGGAGCAGGCAGGCGGAATTAGCCACAGTGGATGGAAGTGAAAAATGGAGGTGGGGGCCAGCGTCAATGGGCGCCATAGTGAGTGTCACCAGGGGATTGTTTCATAAGCCTGCTCAAGTGCAGATGGAGCTCACTGTAAAGCACGGCAGGCTTGCAGAGGAGGTGTGGAGCGAGTGATGCATTCTCTGATCCCGGTAGAATGACTTGAGCTATTACTAACATGTAAACTCAGCCACTAGAATAAAACCCAGCCTAAAACAATAGATCATCTGCATGTAGACTGATCAAAGATTGTTGCATTTGGCAAAAAAAGGCAAGGGGGGGCTTTTGTCACTAAAGTGTTGTATGTAACCTTGCATTGTGCTTCCATCACAAAGCTCACTATCAGCCCTGAAAAAAAACCCCAAACAAATACTCAAGAATTATCTCTCCCATCACAGATTCACACACTGTGAGCCAGTACCCACACTGCAGGCTAGATAAGCTTGCTGGTGGAAAGATCAAGCTTGTCGATGGGCAGATAGAATAAGCTGTGGGGCATGACTGTGTGAAAACTAGGCCTGCCTGAGACTGACTGCGGATGGGAGTACTCTACACAGGATATTTAAATCTTCACTTCCTGACATTAACCATTATGTGAAAAAAAAACCATTTGGCACATTAGAAAAAAAAAAAAAAACATTCACTGTATACCTCACGAACAAAATCGCCTAGTAAATCAGTGCAGTGGAAATCAATACGGGCCTTGAAGATGACGTGCACCAGCTATGAGCATTACTTGCACAGCGAGGTGTGAAGACATGCACATGCACGCACGTTAAGATGTGTGAAATGGTGAGAAGAAAGCTCAGTGACAATAGGCTGTGCACACTTGTTCCTGCTGCGCGTTGGATGAGCACATACGGTGACGATCGAGACACATTCAGCTGCTTAAACTTTCATGTTTGAGGCTTTTAATAAAAAACAACCCCTTATCTTATATGTATGATGATGCAGTTAAATGTTAAGAAGAATTATGATTATTATCTATAATGTATTAAACAGCTGCAGGATTTAATACAAGTTCAGGGACATCCAACCCTTAGAATGAAAAATACATGTAAAACACATTTTTATTGTTTTTTTGGGAGAACAGAAGATGCACTAATTGAGGCTTTATCACATTTAGAATTGACTTCCTTTTATTTTACTCAGAAAGCTTTTGCTCATCTTTGCAGATTGCCCTCTAGTTACCCACGATCACAGCACAACGTCCCGCTACACAGATCAATGGCTTATTAAGCAGGGAACATGAAAGGGGAGGAGCTGCGGCTGTCAAAAGCTGGAGGAATGTTTTTATTTCAGTTGCAAAGACCGGAACACTGGACATCAATCCTTATAGAGCATGCATCAACCACTCGGGAGAATGAAAACGAAGCACGGCTCAGTATGTTTCAGTTAGAACAGATCGCTGTGTTCTGTCTGAAGGTAAAAGGCCACCTCCGCATCCGGAGAGATAATGGGCGACACACTTTATTGGTAATTCTTTACAGCTGTAATGCTACGGTGCCGTGTTAGGATGTCAGCGGAGCGAGCCAATTTCGCACTGGGAGAAAGAGTCATCATGAGAAAAGTCAGCGTGACATCTGATCGTGGTCTCACGGAGCTTGGCGAGCAAGTCTACAATCATTATTGTACAGGCCGACTTTGATGAACCCGCCGGCGTTCGCAGTTCAATGTGACCCCCACTGGAAAACATAGCTTCCTTTACTGCATCACAACTATAAACCATGGCCCTCTGAGATCATGTTTCACAAAAAGGAAGTGCTAAGAAAGACTCAGCCAAGTATCGTTCCACAAGCTCTCAAGAAGTGATCTTAAAATAAATTTGGCCATTTTTTGTGACTGATCAGTCAGTTTCAACGCAAATGAAACCAGCGGACGAGCGGCAAAAGACAAGTCCTCTGAAGTAACAACAGCCGACAGTGGAAAAGAGACCGCATACCTGAGAAACGTTCCAGACATGAGTCGTCGAGAGAATTTCATCCTCCAGTTTAACGACTTCATTCTCTGACAGCTCGGTGATTCAGTTTCTGCCTCGCCTCTACGCTTCTAGTCTCTGTGGGACCCTAATGTTAGCGTTCCCAAGATGTTGATCCCAAGTTTCTCACCAGCTAGGAAAGCAGGGCATTAATTAACCACGAGCCAACTCTCTACATCAATTCTCAACATTCATTAAAATAACAAGAAAAATACCCACACATGGCGAATGTTAGCCAACAGCATTTGTTGACCTCAATGAGAATCTAAAAAATACCACATGCATAAAATGTTACTTTATTTGAGCTTAATCTCTGAGGTAATCAAACACAGGACCTTTGTTTTCTCAGAGATTGTGACTTACTGACTGCACCGCCGGGGAAATGCGGTTTACCACACACATTCTCACAAGCTGTGGCAATGACGTCAAAATGTAGGTATTTTTATCAATTTAAACTTAACAGGTTGGCAACAGATTGGGATGTTGGAGACTTTCAGGTTCTGGAGACCTGTGATCATCAGATAGTTTTGTTCTATTAAATTGTGTATTGTAACTTTGGTTTTATATTACACATAACTTCTAAATTAATGTGTTTATAGTTAAATTTCTGTGGGATTATTATCTATCTAATAGAAAATGCTTAGCATACAGCATGGGCAGATCCAGGAAAGTGACCAGGGGGACACTGACCCTTTAGATGCCCCTGTACGGTCACTAAGATGACTAGAAATGACAAACTGTGGCACTTAAAACACTTCTTACGACAACAATAATGCTGTTTTTCTATCTTGTAGTCCTAAATAAGTCTGTTTACGATGCAGAATCAACTTGGATGTCAATGAAGTAAAAACTAGGAAACAGTTAATTCCGGTAAGACACAACTGCAGCAATGCTGCATTCAACGTGAACTCAGAGGAAAGAAAAACTTTACTTAGTTTAGTTTTTCCAAGTACACAGTGCTTTGACAAACGGCTTTCATTTCAACAACAGCTGGACATGCAAGAAGAGTTCATATCCAGTTAGTGTCTGCCTATTATGTTAGCATTTGAATGAAGAATATTTGATATGTAAATGTTATCCGATTCATGACCCTAGGTCATATGAGAAAGGGAGAAAGAGAAACTTCTGGAGAAACATTCGATCTTTAGGTATTCGACATGTTTTACATTTTCAGGTTGATATCTTTATTCTTTTATGAGTCATTGAAAGTGAACCATAGGTCAAAAGGTCAACCAACTAGTCGACAGGTCTCCGATGAGATGCTCAAAATGTGTTTCCAGGAAAATGGAGAAAAATCAATCATGGTCAATAAGAATTGGCTTTTTTAACACAAAAATTTATTGGAAAAAACTCTTTAATGTCAAAAGTGAAAACAGATTTCTACAAAGTGATGTTAATGAAATAAAAATATATAAAGAAATATAATTGTTTGCATAATTATTCACCCCCTTCAAGTCAGTATTTAGTAGATGCACCTTTGGCTGCATCACAGCAGTGAGTCTGTGTGGATAAGTCTCAATCAGTCTTGTACATCTGCCCACTTGCTGGAAAATAAATCTTCTCCCAAGCCGTAGTTCTCTTGCAGACTGAATAAGATTGTCCCCCAGGATTTCTGTGTATTTTGCAGCATTCATTCTGCC
>JBBBVU010000023.1:5027283-5040597 GCA_037177055.1 Atherinosoma microstoma | reverse complement strand
AAAAAGCTCAATTTTGGTCTCATCAGACCAAAGAATCTTCTTCCACTTGACCATGGAGTCTTCCACGTGCTTTTTGGAAAACTCTAGTCGAGATCTAATATGGATTTTCTTCAACAGTGGTTTTCTCATGTCCTCTCTCCCATAAAGCTTTGACCGGTGAAGAACCCGGGCAGCAGTTTCTATGTGCACGGCCTCTCCCATCTCAGCAGCTGAAGCTTGTAACTCCTTCAGAGTAGTCGTAGGGGTCTTGGTGGCTTCTCTCAGTCTCCTACTTGCACGGTCACTCAGTGTACGAGGGCGGCCTGATCTAGGCAGATTAACACAAGTGCCATATTCCTTCCATTTCTTGATGATTGATTTCACTGAACTCCGGGGGATGTTCAATGCCTTGGACATTTTTTTGTATCCATTCCCTGAATTGTACTTCTCAATAACCCTTTCCCTCAGTTGCTTGGAGTGTTCTTCTGTCTTCATGGTGTAATGGTAGCCAGGAATACTGATCAACCAGTCTCTGGACCCTTCAGACACAGGTGTTTTATACCTTAATCACTTGAAACACCCCCACACCACTCAGGTGATCTTCATTTCACTAATTGTGAGACTATTGGCAACAATTCGAGTATTGCAGTGCCTCCTCTCCATCGCAACACTGAGCCAGCCATGGCCGACTACAGGAAGTGGAGGGTTCTGATATCCTGCCATGTATAACAATTGGGAGCCACTTTCATCCAAACCACAACACACACCAACACATACTGTATATGCATCAACACACTGCTGTAACACAGCAGAATCAAGGATGTTACAAAAAAAAACAAAAAAAACAGGGGTTTCACTTTTACTCTCATTTTTCATGTTGTTAAAGTTGTAAGAGAAAAGAGAACATTCCATGTCTTTCTCTGCAGCAATGACACACACAATTATGGAGGAGCCAGATTAGAGGTTTGTTGTGTAGTAAAATCCTTTTTTGGGCTTGAACATCAATGGAAGCCCACCTTTAGTCTGGAATAAGCTATTCAGACATTTGCTTTGACAAATTAAAGAGAGAAATGATAACCAAAACACAGCAGAATGACAGAGTCTAAACAATGAAGACAATAATACACCAATAACACACCAGCAGCCAGGCAGAGCAGCAACAGAAACTGTTTTTATGGGCTATGATTTGTGTTTATCTAGAAATTTGAAAAGAAAAAGAAAAAAGGGTTGATTAGCACAAAATTGACAGCAGGTAATTTAAATTGTTTGCAGCCAATTCATTAAAAGGAAAATGTCAATTCTTTTCTCTTCACAGCATCAGCATGTGAAGATTTGCTGCTCTTCTTTATTGTGCAACAACTGGCAAAAATGATGGAACCATCACACATTCTGGCTCTTTGAAACATACCTAAAAAATGTCTGAAACCACCTCCTCTGACATTCTTTGATGCATGAATTTCACTGATGAAAACCAATATTATTTATTAATCTCATTCCAACTTTCTTGTATAGCAGTAACTTTGCAGGATGGAGCCTCGTCACTGACTTTTTTTTGTTTGTTTTTTTCAATTTCCACCTTAAATTTTCCTTTGAATTGGGATCTAGACTATTTGCGAGCAATGCCATTAAATTGATATTTTTTTCCTGAAGAAAAAGTTTGATTGTTCTTTCCTTTGATGGAAGATGCATCATTACCTCTGCATCGCCTATCCTACTTTCAATTGATAGAATGAGAAAACAGACCAAAATGTCTGTGGATGTAATGGCGGCCATCTCCCTTGGTCCTTATCCTGACATCAACCCCACATTATCAATGATTGTAGACTCTCGTTTCTTTATTTCAGGTAGTCATTATAAAGCTTCCCTGCCGAACTTTGGCAGATTTTCTTACTGAGGCGCCCCCTAATGACGGCCAATTTGGCATCTATCTTGCAACCTATCTCTACACTAAGCTCTCTCTAGCAAGTAAAAATCAGTCCAATGTTTATTCTTAACAGCTCCAGGAATGTGCATCATGAATATCAGTGAACCATCAAAATGAGTTGGTAATTCATCACTGAATATTATTTTTGTGCAACCATCAAAAGTTCATATCTGCTTCTCTTTTAGACCAATATAACCTTGTTTTCTACATTTAGATGTTTATGATGGTTTACTTTTGTTTTTTTCTAGAGAAAATCCCATTTCCTACAATCGGTTTCTTACAGTTTGGTCATAAATACTGACACCCGTTTCATCTTATTAGTTTTTAATTTAATATTTTCAAAGCATATAGCTTTGAGTTTTCCGTCCTCACACTTTGACATCTTCCTTGGTCGACCTGTATAATTCCCTTTTAAAAATGTCCTATTTTGTTTTTACTTCTTAATTACTTTAGACACAGCCGGCTGGCAACAAACACAATGTTGCCTTCAAAGTTGAGTTATATTCTTGAAGAAGTTTTCTAATTCTCTGCATTGTTTCCACACAGTTGTTTTTTTTGCAGTTCCTTTCAACAGTACTCATTTGCATATTTACACTTGTACTGGTATTCGTTTTAGAAATGCAAGTTACATATTGAGTCATGGTTTTTTTCCCCTCTACAAGCATTTTATTAAAATGTTTTGAGTTTTCACTCTTTTACAAATTTAAAAAAGCTGAATGAACACTTTCCAACTGTGGTGATCTTTCAGTTTGCCAGGGGCTTTAAACGTCATAATTCTAACAAAGAAGACCAGATTAAACAAACAACAGTACACATTAAAAAAAAAGGTATTTGTAACCTATGCAAAATAAATTTGAGAGTAAATAACTGGTATCTGACCCTTTCTAAAGTAGGGGTGAGGGTAAGAGTAAAGAACTGTTTGCTACTGGCTGTATTATCTGCAGTGACAGACTAAAAGACAATCTTGTCAAGTCTTAAGCACTTTGATATTGAGGGAAGACAGACTGAAGCAGTGATGAAGACTCCCAGGAGAGGGAATATAGCATTATGCACCATTGCTGTTGTGAGTCTATGTGGACGCTGTAATGTAAAGGTGCTGATGAGAAGAGTAAGGAGGCAGAGAGGGAGGGCCGGCCGTTTCATAAGCTGTTAACTCTGTTTAGGACAATGCCCATATCAGCTTTGATTTAATGTGTGTATCGTAGTCATACAAGAAAGAAAACAAGGCAGTCGGCATAGAAGCTGCTGCGTGGGAAGTAGACACTTTTGAATCTTTCAAATGCCCACGTCCTGCTGATGATAATGCACAGTCCCAATCCAAAAAACAGTCTAAATCCTCAATGCACAAATGGGATTTGGACAGACTAAATTTCATTTGTCTTAAGTATGAGTCCAAGCTTATGTTTTTGCCCTAATTTAGACAAAATGCCTCTTCAAAATGGCAAAGCTTTAACAAAGAGAGCCGAACTTCTGACATAACAGCATTGCAAATAATGGATACATCTGTTTGTGGTTGTAGCTGTGGCTCGTTTGTTGTTCCCGCTTTATTGTTTTACCAGCCGAAAGCAAACTGTAAATCAGCGGCATCTTCCAATTTACCAAGCAAGAGCAGATGCAATAAAAAAAGAAATTTCCTTATATCCCAGTAATGCCCAAAGCACAACAGGGTTATCTTTCTTTGTCCTGTCGGTATATAAATGTTGATTACCCAGGGGCTCAAGTAAAACAAATTCTGATTCATTTTTTTGTTGTTTTTTAAGCTCATATTATTGCATTTCTCTGTTCAAATATAGCCTGTATTATAGCATGCCCTGTGCTAGCTGTTCGTAGGAACAATACTTGGCTTACAGTGGCTGATTTGGATGAACAATCCAAACAAGCTGAAACTAAGAGTCATGAACAGGGAATCAAATCAACACTAAACACTTCGTGAGGACTAAGCTGAACAGCTTCAGTGCACCTTTCAAGTCTTGAGATACTGATTTCACTTTCACATTAATTTTTCTTTCAGAATTAATATCAATAAAGGATCAATTACAATTGCAAAACTAATTCAATGAATTAAATGAGTAAATTAAATTAATGAGTAATGTCACTGTCAGCTTAATCGAGAACTGATTCACACTGAACATCATAGGCTGCTTATAAAGGATGGGCATAGCAACTATGTCGGCCATTGTTTTTGTGAATTGCTGCTTTCAGTTTGGTGATTTAACCATCACAATCTTACACAGATGTGTAAGGGATGGATCCGACAACACGCCCAAGGGCACAGTATTCGGCTGTTGCGCAAAGCAGCTAAGCTTTTACTCTGCTTACCTACAATTTTTTTTAATTATATAACCCCCCCCACCACCAATTTAATAAAAGTGCACTGTCAACATGTTTATTTCTGCTACAAACATTTGGGTTTGTGGCCATTCACCTGTTTTTGTGAGCCACCACCAATAAAGAAGGTGCATCTCTATTGTGAAGGTGCGTCTCGCCGTGTTGCATGCTGGGACAAGAGTAGCTTATAAGGACTTCTCTGTCATTATTTCTGCTTTCCGCCAATATTGCCTGGTTCATTTTTATTTTGCTCGTCTAAAAATGGATGAATTTAACGGAGAAGGGAAGAGATGGAGAAAGAAAAGGAGAGAGAGAAGGGGCTCGACCAGGAGCAAGATCTGCAAGTTATCTAAGGCAGTAAGGTAAACTAACTATAATAACACATTTACACGCAGTGGGTTTTACACGTTACTATATTGATAAGATATGTTTCAATAATGAAACTTGTTAGAAGCTTGTAGTGGACAGACATCTTCAGTATTTGGTTATGAAGACTAGAAACTGACTTGGATAAAATTTTTGAACCTGAGCATCAAAACACTAAAAACACTATCCTGAAGTAAGTCTCAAAATAATTTTTTTCCACATTCTTGCAAAAAACCATTACGGTAAATGTTTGTGTTTAGTGTTTAAATACATCAATATCAGATTTGTCTTGCTGAATAAAAGAGATTTGTTAAAAAAAGACGTTGTTTTAAGGGTGTATCTCCAAATATACCTGTATGGAGGTGTGCGCGCTCAAGGGATAACATGTAAACCTCTAAAACAAAACAGAAAAGTGTTTACTTGGCTTGAAAGGATACTATCCCTCCCTCCTACCATAAAGAAAAGCCCAGAGCATCTGACCCTGACCACTGAGGTACTGTATAACTGGAGGACAGAAAACAGCATGGTGGTGGCGTCGGGCCAGATAGGTGACGCATATGAGAGTGGCTGAGTGCGTCAGGTTCTGGCTGACAGCACCACGACTCAGCAGTGTCCTGGATGGATGAATGGAGGTGTTATGATGGAGGAAGCAGGAGGAAAAAGAGAGTATGTGCTTGTAATAAAGCAAATGAAACAAAAAAAAAAAAAAAAGGAGGAAAGAGCGACAAGCCCCGACTCCCACACTGCCAGCGGATACTGAAAAAAGCCATGTCGCAGCACTGAGTGGGTGGGCATCGTTTAAAAGATATAAAAATAAAAACTAGTCAATAAGAGTCTGGAAAAAAGGATAAAGGGTACATTAAGCATCTCCTACCTTCAGTCTGACACACCACCAGGGTTACATCACAGAGCAGAGAAGTGGAAAGCATGCAGCAAAAAATAACCAAACGCAAATGGAAGTGTTATAAGAATCCTGCTTTGGCTGCCTTGAGAATCTGAGGGAAGGAAGGGAAGGCAAAGAAATAAAAAATATCTGTATAGTACCTAGTTTGCCTTGAAGTAAATCTATTAAGAATGATACTTCTGTATCCTCTTTCTTCATTTTTAATTTCTGATGACCACATGCACAGCAACCACAACGAACTGTGAAACTGTCTCATCTTTTCCATTTTCTTTTTTGCGGTATCATTAGTCATAAATTTTAAAACTGAGCCATTTCGTTTTTTATTTAATCATTTATTCTATAGAATATCAGTGAATACTAAATATTAATCATCATTTTCAAGGCAATGTCTTAAAATGGCTTCTTTTGTAGGACAACCATTTCCAAAGAAGAAGGTACATTTTCTTGAATATTGAGTTTATTGACATACATATTCAACAGTCAAATAAAATGCAAAAGCTTTTTTCAAATGAGACTTTTCAATGACAGTCAGCAGCAACCATTAAGATCAACAAGCCTGTCGCAAATTTGGATTTTTCAACACATTTTAATATACTTGGAGAAAACATTTAGCCATATCTCTCACAGTTACCCCTGTACATGTAAATAAAGCCAAAAATACTGAAAATAAATGGTCTTTAACTTAATTTTATGGGAGTTTTGTCAGATGAAGCTGTGCTTATAAAATTAATTTTATTAGAGCAGAGCAGAACCCTTGTGCTTTATAATTATCCACGGCTGACGAATTAGGCTTAACGGGCCACTTACCAGCCATAACCTTTGACTTTTTTCACCTCTGACACAGACATAAATGGATGTTAGTATAAACTATTTTATTGGAAATTTGGCTGTACTATAATACAGTATAAGTGAAGGAAATGGTATAGGGAAAACTAATATAATTGGGTCAGGTAGAATGCTAATGTGATGGAATGACATCAATAATATGCTAACAAGCGTATAGTAAGGTATAACTGTTGCTGTTTGTTGTATTTCTCCAGAGTCTCCGGATGGTTGGGTTACCATTTCGAGCAAAGCATTTTACAATATTATTTTAATTCAGGAAACCAGGGAGAAAATGGAAGGTGGTCAGAAATGAGCGAATGCTCAACACCTCGTGGCATTCCTGCTATTATTAGTGACTGTAGATAACTTAAAATTAATGACCCTAATAAAAAAAAAAATGCTTTTATATAAACACCCTTTAAATATAAGGACTGATATCTGATGTAGCAAAGATGCTAACTTAAGCATGTCCAATTAACTGGTTTATAGCCTATAACAGAGTCACTCCCAAAGCTAACAGCATCTTACTTATAAAGAATATTAGTTGTTCAGCTAAAATTAAAATACAGCAACAAAAAAGAAAAGAAAATTATGTTTAAAATTAGCACACCGTATAAAATGTGTGATATTTCCTCACTGTGTGGCAAGAATACTTTTGAAGCTTAGTTTTATCAGATGTTGCTGTTAGCTAATCTCTTCTGTTCACAATGCTAATATCACCAAAAGCCCTTTCACTTAACAAGTTAAGAAGTGACAAAAATACATAAGTATAAATAAATATGGATTAGCATGTAAGCTAAGTAGATGTACTTAGCCAAAATATCAACAGTCTACATTACTAATCTGCTAGCTTGCTAGCAGCAGCTTTTAAGCAACAGCTGGTCAAAAACACAAAGCTTCTTAGAAATGAGAATTGTGATTTCTTTTGTCCCTGAATTAGCAGGTTTTTTTTAAATATTCTTATTTATTATTGTCAACCACTTACTTTATATGATTGGAAATATCTGGGCTTCCATGGCAATGAATCTTAATGCTTTGCTGAGTACTTGGCTAACTTACTGTTGTAGGAATGGATGAGTTGTAAGTAAATTCAGAACATCTGACATGCAGACGGCATGCTGACATGTCACACGGCACCTGTCGTCCTGGAAACCTGGTATCATGTTGCATAGTCAGTGCAATGTTAAAATCATCATCACCTCAAGTTTCCTTTGACCTCAGGCCGTCTACATTGAGAGGAGGGGGGGCGTGTGGCTCCTGCTAAGGTTGCAGATGCCACTTTCTGCACCGAAGAAGAGTGTTTAATGAGAAAAGCTCGGAATCCTGATGATTTCACACAGAGTGGCTGAGGATAAAAGAGCTCCTGCAGCAGTCTTTGCTCGTTGTTATTATGGGTTATTTTCACTGCGTTACAGTAAACAGCAGCCAAAATAAGAATACAGCAAAATGCGATGCTGCTGCTTTCACCAGAATCTAAGTGTGCATCGCTCCCTTATTCACCTTTGGCTCCTTCATAATGATTGACCGACCATCAGATCCATTCAGCAGTTTGCCCTTTTCATACATGGTTATATGAGCAAAGTAAAAATGCATTCCTCTACCAAGGGTGAAAAAAATGTTTTCTTGGATCCAGAAAAGGATCTTGATCCAAATTATGACATGCCATAAAAACCGGGATAAAACATTTAAAAAGAACTGCTAACAACGGCAAAAGTAACGAGCTGTACTAGATATGTAACTTCTTTGGCTTGGCACAAAGTTTGTAAAAAAAAAAAAAAGGGAAAAAAAGCACTATTTTGGCCTTGATGCTGCTGCCTCTCTCTGTCTGTACTCACAAATCTGTGGTCTTGAACATCGGCTCCATCTGATTGGTTACACATCATGAGTAGAGTCTTTATACAAGACATTTCCCAGAAAAGAACCACACAGTGCTTCACTATCGAGTCAAATAATGTCTAATAAAAGCATTCAATCCCAGAACCCAAAGACTTTGGTTTTCCAGATGAGACATGGGAATAACGCAGCCTGATGACTAGTTGGCATCAGCTAAAGGACAGCACCATGGGGCGGTGGTTATATTCACCTCTCAGCAAAAAAAAGGCTCCCGTTTTGACTCTCTTTGTGAGCGGAGTTTGACTATTCTGCATGTGCTCTCTCGAGTTATTTCAGCTCGCCTCGGGTGTACCCCACCTCACAGCTGGGACAGGCTCCAGCCAAGAGCAGGATAACGCGGGTATGAAAGATGGATGGAGGGAAACCAGTAAAATGGTAAAAAACAAAGGCTGAAGAAAAAAAAAAAAGAAAAAAAACACATTCTTTCTCATTTATAGTGTGGAAAGGCACTGATTTCAAGGATCTCACTGATATTGAGTGAAACTGTTAAGACTGAAAAGTCCATTAATAATCTTGGATACATATAAAGTTGGGGCATTACTTTTTTTTTGAAAAGCCAGAAAAGCTGTGTCATCCTTATTGAGGCTACAGACAGGCTCATCATTTATAGATCATTTATACACTGAAGCTGCACAAGTAAACAAGCACAGCAGCATTTCTAAAGGAAAAAAAAGATCACACGCAATAATCTTGAGTTAGCAAAATCAATACAATATTGCTCTTTTCATCACGACCAGCATTCCCAATTTGCAGGCCACACTGTAGAATACCAGTATAAGCAGGGAACCTTCGATTTTCTCTTGAAATAAATGTTAGTTTTCTCTGAGTTTGTGTTATTACTGAAGGTTGTGAGATTAAGTTGTGAACTTTTAATGCAGATGCATGTCGGTTCCAAATATCTGTAAGAAATACCCTAGTTTCTTTATAGAAGTTTAAAGTGCTCCCCCTGATTTAGGAGAGAGGAGGGATAGATATTCAAAGGATTCAGAAATATTGTTTTATAAATCAGAATTTTTGCCACACAGGAAAAGTCACGGCTATTCTTTCACCCTATAAAACCAAACATATTGATACATAAGTTTCTCACACATTTTGTATTACTTTATGGTAAAAACTTTGCCCAAAACTCTGCAGTATACAACACAATACTTGTCTTCTGCCCCCTAATGGACACCAGGAAGCAGAAAACTACACTACAATAATTTGGACATGTCACATCATAATAAATGGTAGATATAGCTCCCAAAAAATTGGTAATTATTTTCCACATTGTGTTTAAGGGCCAAATAAAGACTTCAGATTTTAAAAAATGTGGCTTTTCTCCCCAGTTTTTCCTGGGTTGGACTTTAAAGGGTTAAAAACAACTCTGCTGCCTTTACTTGCAGCATTATGTACTATTTTGCCTGGAGCACCAATTATTTTTCCTGTTTACTTCTGCCTTTCAATACGTACACAATTACAATTTAACAGACTTCTTTATCTCTATAGAAAATGAGGCGTCTCCATAACGCAGCATGTTAAACAGCAAAGGAAACCTGGCTTCCCTTAAAGAGGCTATGTTAAGTTATTTATTTATTTTATTTCAGACAAAAAGTCCACAGTGTTCAGCGTTGATGACACAGCTCCAGGCTGTGGATCAGGATATGATGCCCATATAAAGTCTAAATCCTCTCTCAGTCACACAGAAGCCAGTTGAACTTTCCATGAACTGCATGTATGACTAATCACTTTGTTAAGGAGTCGGAGATATTCATTTTGAAAAGCCATGACCCTGAAATAACTCGTGTTTTGAAGCCCACCTAAATGAGGCATACTGCGTGCTATACCACCACAAAAAAAAAAAAAAAAAAAAAATCCAATATGAAAGGATAAATAAATGCCAGTGCATACTTAGAATATCATTTATAAAATGCAATATAATCCAAATAAAGGAATATAATAACTTATTTTTCCTCTGATATGATGATTCAAAGCGCAGCTCATTTTTATTCAAAAGAGAGAGAGAGAGAGGGAGAGAGAGAACCTGGCCTTGTGGCTCACTAGCTAAATACTAGAACGGATAAGTGAAAATAAATCCTGCATACATCCTCTCTAAAACAGCCGCTAGTACAAAAACACAACTATTTCATGTTAAACAGAAAAAAGGCCAGGGGTAGACAAGTACGGCACCAGTTGTTTTTCACCTCAGTCTGATTGTGCTGAAAAGCTTTCAACTTGCTAGGGGGTACCGACTAGGTGAAAGTGAAAGAGGAGACGATACAGAAAGCACGGCGGCCTTCCCTGTGACCATAGTAACAGATAAAGCATGGAGGATGGAGAGAGGTGAAGACGACAGAGAGGCCGTCCTTGGTCCCGCGCCCTCTTTTATTGCACTTTGTTATTCTTATCCTTGTCTTGCCTGCAGCGACGCAATAACTCACTCTGCTCTCAGTGTCACTGTGAGGATGCAAGAGGGAGGAAAAACTACATATATGTACACACATATTATGCCCACACACCACTTCAATTGCTCTGGAGATGGGTCTGTAACTGCAAACAAGAAGGCTTGAATAATGAAATACACATTAAATATAAAACAGGCTGGAGGATTGAAGAGCCCGCAGTGCCACAGCAGACACCAACACTTGCATACGGTGTACAAAAAGTAGGCTACTGTATGTGGCTGGATGTCTTTTGTCACCAACATGACAGCTACAGCCTAGAATAGTGCTATGTGTGTTATGTCCTCTATATTTAGAGGTGTGAACACGTGCACGTATATGTAAATGGGACTGCGTCTCCCAGTTCACACCAAGAGCTGCTGAATCAAGATGGCTAAAATTTTATAATATCCTCAATGAGAAAAAAAAAGATGAACATGGGGATTCTTAAAGCATTGAAGTATAAAAAGTGAGATAACAAAAATAGATTTTAAAATAAAAAACCTACAGGATATGGGTCAACGGGTTATGTTACTACAATACATCTTTTCTATAATGTACAATACAGGAAAGATGTATATTTTTCAAGTTATATAAATAATTTTGTTTTGTTCTGTATTGTATTGCTTGTGCAGGAGGGGTTCATGTCATTATCAGTTGCTTAGTTTATTATGTAAAGTCCCTTTTTAACTTGCAGTTATTTAAAATCTATAAAAGATAAAACAATCTCTGAGTCTGTTTTGCTTTTTTATTTGGCATTTTTCTTTAAAAAGTGATTGTAAAATACATTTTATCCATCTGTTGCTGCAATTAAACTAAGAATGCTGGACTTGAGAGCAGCAGGATCAGTATGCTGCCATCTGACTGCTTATCAATAAGTGCATGCAAGGCCAAAGACACTGATTAAATTATATGGAGTCTGGTTTTACAGCAAGTTGGAAGGGCATGCAAAATACAAAAGAAAGACTAAGAAACAGAAACACTGACTCTTTCTCTGACTTCTGCCTTACTTTGCCTCATGTGTTAATATAAATCCATTTTTTACCTTTCAAGCCAGCAACACGTTCCAAAAAAAGCAAGACAGAAGGAAATTTGAGGCGAGTATAATATGCTGATGAAAACAGATTACTTTAATCATTATCTGGTCTGAAAGAATAAAAAAAATTAAAAAGCAGCATCCACTGAAGACTAAATCATTAAAATGCTTAAAAACAATGCAACTGAACCAAATTTTGGAATGAACATACTTCTATCTTTACAGTTCTTTAATATCATCAAACAATTCAAGCAATCTAAGACGGATATCCCTCAGATGGCTCTGCATCTAGAAGTGTTATCCATCAACACCTGACAGAACCATGCGGGCATGACATTACCGTGGGAAACTTTTCTCAAGCACTACAATAAAACTCAGAGATTTTCAACTTTATAAAATTTAATAACAAATGAAAACAGCAAACCCCAAGCAGAGATTATTGGCATTTATACCAAACCATCTAATAAAACTTAATAAGTCATTTAAGCACAAGCTGTAATGCAACTTCTATTAGTTTCTGCATGCGTGCACTTCCTTTTATAGGACATAATTATTAGACCCATCAAAGCAGATAAATTCATCCAAGCGTCTGGTCAAATCAGATTTACTCGCTATAACTCCCACTGATGCATCAATAGGTGGCAAATATGGCTTCCATAGACAGAAGAGGAGGAGATAGGAAGGCATCAGACAGTGAGACTACAGACATAGACACACTGTAGGTTTGAATTCAAAGATGGCGTAATAACTACCATCAGACAGAGACAGTTGAGGACGCACATATGGACATAATGCTGGCGTGGGTTTAGTCCACGCCTCGCTGTTGTGATCCTCACAGTAACAGCTCCTGTGAAGTGAACCGACGCTACAATTTGCTTATGCAACGGTGTGTTTTGCTGTCTTTATCGCACGGCGCAAAGCAACGCAATATCCCAGAGTATGCCCAGCTAGCGAGGGCACTTCCTGTTATTCAAAAGCACACAGCGTTGAGCAGCGGTAATGAGCACATCTACATCAAGAGGCAAAAATGAAAGCCCAGTTTCCCAGACTGACTAAACAACAGGATGCTGCTGCAGAGTGGGGTGGGTGGGCTGATAAGTGAGGTGCATGGCATCTAAAGTTAAAAAGGGCCACCTTATTACACATGACACACGACCAAATACATAATCCAGGTGTATTTTCATCCGTTTCATTCACAACTGATCTCTAAAAGTGACCGTAAAGATGGTGGAAAAACAGGGTGGAAAGTGGTTAGCACCTGTAATAACGAGCATAAATGAATGATGAATGGGTGGAATGAGTGGGACTTGACAAAAGGAAGATGAGGGGGAGTAACAAAACAACCACTCCAGAAGGAATGAAAGGAACCGAGGAGCAGCAGGACGGATGTAAAAAGAAGCTGTGATGAAAATGTTGGGAGCGTATGGGCTGATAAAAATGAGCTGGAGGAGGAGGAACAGAAGCTACGTTGATGAACGACGATGACAGTGATTAAGGGGGATATTATAAGACCCTTACAAATGTACCTTAAAGCACAGGCACTTTATCACACACACACACACCCCTATGACAGACTATACTGATTGCTGCCATAGCTTATTTTATTTTACCTTATTTTATCTTCCTTTTTGTGTGGATC
>JBBBVU010000023.1:5006157-5019087 GCA_037177055.1 Atherinosoma microstoma | reverse complement strand
CCCCCCCCCCCCCCCCCCCCCCCCCCCCCCCCCCCCCCCCCCCCCCCCCCCCCCCCCCCCCCCCCCCCCCAAACCCTAGACGGGTTACCACTCGTGCATATTGCAAACATGCAAACTACACACAGAGGCCCCAGCTGAGATTCAATGAATGCTAACCACCGCACCATCGTGCTGCCCACCAGAAGCCATTTTAGTTATATTTTACAAACTCTAAACTCACTTCTTTTTTGAGAATTACATGTCATGATGGCCTGCCTCACAGGTGGCTCAGCAAAATGATTGTAGGGGAGCTTTCAGGCTGTCACATTCCTGAGTCTGAAGGTATTAAAAGAGGTCATTTAGTAAAGGCGCATGGGTGGCCGTGACAAGAGCGGTATGTGCATCGAGTGGCTCCACTGAACCATAATGATGAGCCCATAAGTGCCTCCCACACTGCACATGACAGCTGAGAGCCGCTCCTGACACTTTGGGCACATCGTGTCTCAGCCCCCCCGCCCTCTCGACAGACTGTCTACACTTTGAGTGGTCTTTGACCTTCAGCCCGCTCTCGTTTAGACACAGATTTGTTTCCATGGTTACACCCGGTGATGAAGCCTCAGGTGCCCGCTGATGAGGTTAGCTCTTTTGGGGGAACGTGTCGCCCACCTGACCGACCGTGACATCGCCTCTGACCCTGGGAGAGAAGCAACTTCTGCTCGGCGTTGTCGTATTTTGGAACAAGGCTGATGAAGCCAGGACGTTTTTAACAGGCTTAGAACGTCTGTAAACAGAAAAGGGAAAGCTTTCGAGAACTTCATGAGACTTTAGCGAAGATGATCTCACTCAAACTCTTATGATCACTTGTGAATATATCTACATTGGAAGATATCTCATAGTTGGAGCAGAACATTGATAAAGTACCTTTTCATCTGGGAGGCAGATTGTTGTGGTGCATAGTTGCTCAGGCAACGCTGGAT
The DNA here is from genome assembly GCA_037177055.1 of Atherinosoma microstoma. Classification (NCBI taxonomy): domain Eukaryota; kingdom Metazoa; phylum Chordata; class Actinopteri; order Atheriniformes; family Atherinidae; genus Atherinosoma; species Atherinosoma microstoma. The sequence goes on along the minus strand of JBBBVU010000023.1, from coordinate 5,018,131 downwards.
AAAGGCACCTCAGAATGCCAACAGCTGAAGGGTGAAAGCTGAATGACACTCTGCAGAGAGGCTCAAAGAGGTCACAGACATTAGACTGTTGTTCTTGGCAGCCAGAGGTCAAAGCCTCCCCTTCCTCAGCTGTGCATGTATTGATTTAAAGATTCATTGTCAGGATTAGGATGCAAGCAAGCCAGAGATACACGATGTGAGAGGGGCTTTACAGATTCATTTCAAGCCTAAAAGCAGCACCGATAAATAGAAATAAACAAATTACAAGGAGCCGAGACGATTAGATAATTAGCAAAAAACAATTTTACAGCCGATTTAGGAATCAGGTGATCAGTCAAGTCCTTTTTTTAAAAAGCAAAAATAATTTGGTTTGAGATTTGGTGCTTATTCCCCTCTCAGCCAAGGTGAAGGTGGGGGTTTTTCTATCTGTCAAAAAGATTATGAAAAAAATATCAGGCTGTATTTCATAGGACTGAAGAAGTGGAGTATGGGCAGAGAAGTAACATTTAAATGTTAGAGATCCAGATTAGTTTTTAATCAATGAAAACATTAGACTAGGCTAATGCCCTTGCAGCTTTGTGTTGGGTCAATTTAACATCTTTGCTTTTGTAAACCGAGCACCAAATATTTCAGACAACGTCCCCAATATTTCAAGTCAATAAAGTATATTCTTAATATCTTCTAAAATAGCTGTCATTTGTCATGAATGGGGCAAATGAAGACCTACATACAGAATAATAAGCCTCCGCAGGAGGACCGAGCTCCCGCCTGTTTACAGGATCTGGCTCACTAAAATCCGTCCATTCATTTTTCTCTTGGTTCATTAATACAGGAAGGAAAGGGAACATTCTGTGGAGCAGTAGGTGCCAATCTGTCTCTCTGTGGAGATCAGCCAGAGTCAGCTCATGTTAAGCTGCCCTCCCCCCCTCCTCCTGTAGCCTCTTACATATATCGGAAAATATTCTGCAGGATGAAATGATTTATCTCCATGCACTTAATGCAATCACTAATGTTTAATGGATATTCCAAAGCTTGTTTTGCATGTGTGCAGCAATATATATGGAAATGTGCAACATCTGCAACTGTACCCACTGCATTTATTAGATTCTAAAATACACCAACAATTCAGCACCTTGAATTATAAATACATAAGTAAACACAAAAAATAAACAAAATGATGGATGAGTAAGTAATATGAAAATGGTCCACTAACTACATCCGGATAGAATCGTTGCTTTTCGGCTCAAAGTTTGCTGAGTGATTGCTCATGAATTAAATCACCGATATTCTAAACCAGAACATTACTTAACATCCTTTATTAAAACACAAATCCCAGCTTAATTACAGAAACATGAGCGGTCTTAAAAATATAATCAGCATATAAAGGAAACCTTTGAAGGTATATTTTCTTTTTTTTCCAAATGTATGATGGACTTAAGAGCAGTCGGTGTCTTATTCGATAGCAATCAGGGCGCTCTCAGTTCGGAGAATCAGCTTTCCTGATGGGTGAGCTAAAGGTAAAATTTGCTCAGAACCACCGTAGAAGCAGATTGTCCACTACTCTTGAAACATTTATAACAGTTCTGACTGTTATCCACCACAGTAAGATACTGACCATTTAAAAGTCTTTATAAACTTTATACAACCAAACTTAAAGGATAAAAACATCTGTTGAAGAATGAATAAATAATTACATTGTGATAACCTCTAGGATCATCAACGTTGTTCATCTGGGCCAAAAATAAAAACTCTTCATCCATCTTATCACTACTGATGTCTAATGGACAGCAATTTTAGAAATGCCTGAATTCAGCAGGAAGCGATAAAGTGCAAAGTAGCTCCATATGTAAACTCCACAGCTACGAGACAAAGTGTAATATTGGACTTTACGAGAACTGGGCCGAGCAGACGGGTCTGTATCTGCTGTTTAGAACTGACAGTAACTGCATTTGGACTGCATTAGGCTTCGGCTCTTCTGTCACTTCTTGCTTGTGCCTGAAAGCTCGAAGCATGTTTGCTGATCTGATGATCTCTAATTAGATTTCTCAACCACTGAGGAGAATGAGCCATCAATTAGACCGCTGTAATTAGGGGGACCAATTTGATTCCTGTCAAGCACCTGCTGCCTTCAGACTTTTTCCAGTTACTGGAACTGAAGAGGGACGTGGCTGTAGTCACGTCTAATGTGACAAACTTCATCTGTTCTGTAGAATAATTATATGGGGGGGGGACAAAAGGGGATTTACAGGAATTTTTTTTATTCTTGTTATTTACAGGAAGTATGACGGCAGTGCACTGAATTCAACTGCTGTGAATCTACAACTGTGTTTTATATCATTTCATTACAGTAAATTATACTCCCAACATACATCCTCACACATCCATCAATAACTCCCTGCAGTTGTTTAACAGTAAATAACTGGAATTGTTCTGCCGATTTAGTCTCATCTTCTCTGCTGTGGACCCATGCAGCTAACAGCAGTTTCACTTCGTAATTGTTTAATAATCGCAATTTCAAGCCTCCAAGTCGTTGTAAACCTTTAAAAAATCCTTTAAAACTTCTGATTCAGTTGGAGAAATGACCTGCTTTGAAAAAGTAATTCCACAGTTACCACTTTGAACAATAGAAAAACAGTTCTAAGTTTGTTCTCTCTACCACAGCTGCAAGAAAGGAAAAAATAATGATTTTTCTTTTAAATCCCTGCCTGATTAGGGAGCTCTCAACAACTCATCAGGTCAGAACGACATCTCATGAGATGTCGGACAACTGTTGTGTGATTGGTCAGAAATTTGAAGTGAATGCGATTAATGTGGAACAGCAGGAAGCAGAAAGTTGTCCGTTCCGCCTTTCTGCTAACGCGGAAGCTTCATTATTAGATAGTGTTAAAGAATTGTTAGCAGAGGCAGAGAGAAAGTAAGAGAATGGAAACAATAGGTGTGCTGAACATCAGAATTGAAATTCTTGTTTATTAAGATTCTGAATCCATTCAAAAAATTTCCAAGAATCGATATTTTAAAAGACTTAAAAAGCCTGACTACTCTCTAAGCTACAGTTTGCAAGGTAAGCAGAAATAATTGTCACTTCTTTGGCCTCTTTGTGTTTTCAGTTTTTTAACTAATAAAACAATTCCTCAGAGCTCCTTCTGGCTTATAGAAAAACCATTGTTACTAAAGTCACCTTGAGAATCAGAATCGAATTGTCGGTTGTTGTCAGATTCACATTAAACAGCTCATCATGGAAGGAAAAGGACACCCTCAAACTGTGAATGAGGTTTCTCATGAAGCATCTCACCTCAAGAAAAATGAACAAATTTCTCTTTTCTTGCAGAATATGTGCCGTCCTCCACTAACTTTCCCACAGCAGCTGAGTCAGAGCTCTGTTCAACCAATCACTGTCCAAAGAATTAAATCACAATCTTTAAAGGAGATTAATAAAATGAGGATGAAAACGCCCAACCCATTTTCTTTTTCCCTTTCTAAGTTCACTCAGAAGTTCACTAAGGTTTGTCATCGTATCGGTTAGCCCCGGTCCCTTACAGCTTTATTGCCAAAACACACTGGACACATGACACATTTATAAATGAAGAGTTCTTTTCCAAAACGCTATAAATCCATTTTAACAGTTTTCAGGAAAATGGCATTTTATACCAACATGGTTGACATGGGGAACTGGGTTTTACAGGACATTTTAAACAAGGAAATATAGGGATTTGTCATGAAACGTTGATCGAGCTGTGATCACTACACAGCAAAATGGCATGACAAACTCATTTTTTATAGCATTTTTGAAAAGAGCTCTTCATATTATATATTATAATTTAGTGTTTTTCATTTTATTCATTATTGCTTACAATCTATTATCAATGTTCAACAGCTAATTTAACGTAGCCTCCATAAAATGTGGAAGAGAATCTATTTATTGAAATTCAAGGAAACTTTTCTTCTTTTACTCGAGTACAAAAAGTGAGAATACTGCGAGTGAAACGTGATTTCAGTTCACAAGGACAAAAATCATGACTCATGCTTAGTAAGAGTCGTGCAGCTCTACAGTACCAAACAGTATCTGCACAAATAATGTGTTAAATGTGAGATGTGTCCCTCTAGTCTCTTACATTTCTTAGTTTGGGTGAACACAAACTCCACAAAAACCCCCAAAACACAACAAAATTCCTTCCTGTCCCAGACGGAGCATGTGCAAATTGCATTTCGCCTGCTCGACTGCAGCTCTCCAGCCCATCCCTCTAAATGCTTATTAGTCATGCAACAGCTCCTTGTCAAGACACCCCCAACCTTTCAACTCCATTTCTCATTTTCTAATCAGCCGAAGCCTTAAACTGTAATTGCAATGTCATTCTGTTGACTTTGTTTCCAGTCTACAGCTATTTACCCCGCCAGCACTCAAAATTTCATCCATAACATCACAAAAAAATAATAACCCCCCCCCACACTCATCCATTTTTAGTTCATATGGTATCTATGAAGTATACCTGAGTAATCTAATACATGACCTTATTTGCTTTTTTGGTTTTCCAGGCAGGTGTACATTACGAACGTTGACAGTATTGTAATCACACACTGTTATAAGTCTGCTGTGTCTTTACACAGAAAGACTTGTATCTGGTTTAGATACCCACACTGCTGCAGCCATTAAACAGCATGAGTCTTGGCTTGTGAGATTATCTAATCTCATATGAACATTCACTTCAGATGTTGAGTGGCATCTGATTAATAACACAGAGGTTGGACAGAGAGGAAACGGCGTTAAAGACTCACTCAGCTATTAACACAGGCAACATATTTTTCCCCCAAAGAGATAATGCAGCAAACCCAATTTCATGCACATACAGTATAGGCATGGTTTATGGTTGAGGGAAAATATTTATCCTGCAGCAGCATAAAGGGAAAAGCAGGTTTACAGCAATCCCTGCCTGTCCCGTGCGAAATAAGAAATCCCAATTTCCCTTATGTTCTTAAATGTAATGGAGCAACTTATTATAAAACTTATCTCCACATCCATTTGTGATGGGTATTTTTTTAAGAAGGGTTAATGAAGTGTTTAAATTAAAGTGTAGTGTATGTGTCATAAACTGCAGAACGCTGCAGGATACAGATGTTGCAGTGGAGGAGACAGATTGTAAGAGCAGCACTCGGAGGAGCAGATTCCCTGCAGAATGGCTGCAACGGATAGCAAAACACCGGAGGGTCCTCCAGTCATGCACCACTGCCTGGTCTCCTCTACACTTCACACACGCTGTAAATAAACAAACATTTAAACACAGAGGGGGAGGTAAGTTTGTCAGCCGTAAGTATGCTCCAGTCCTAAAGCCTTGCAGAGAGAAGGACATCGCTACATAAATGAATTGACAGATGCATTGTTTACTTGGACAGGGAATGACTTGCAGGCTACTCCACCCGGCTGACTTACTGCAGCTTTTAGAGCGGTTCTTTATTAGAGGTCTGCTTGGAGAAGAATGTTATATCGCCAACAGTTTCTGTAATTACCATAAATACACTCACTGGTCACTTCATTTGGTACACCGGTTCAATTACTTGTAAACACATATACCTAAATCAGCCAATCACGTGGCAGCAACTCAATGCATTCAGGCATGGTCAAGATGACCTGCGGAGGTTCAAACTGAGCATCAGAATGAGGAAAAAAGGAGATTTAAGTGACTTTGAACGTGGCATGGTTGTTGGTCTGAGTATTTACTGGGATTTTCACCCACAACCATCTCTAGGGTTTGCAGAGAATGGTCTGAAGTAGAGAAAATATCCAGTGAGCAGCAGTTGTCTGGACGGTAATTCCTTGTTGTTGTCAGACATAAATGGGCAGAATGGTTGGATGGCATGACGATGAGTTCACTGGACTCCAATGGCCTCCACAGTCACCAGATCTAAATCCAATAGAGCACCTTTGGGATGAGGAAGGGGAGATTCTCATCATGGACGTGTAGCCGACAAATCTGCAGCAACTGTGTGATGCTATCGTGTCAATATGGAGCAACATCTCTGAGGAATGTTTCCAACACCTTGTTGAATCTATGCCACTAAGGATTACGGCAGTTCTGAAGGCTAAAAGGGGTTCAACCTGGTCCTAGCAAGGTGGACCTAATAAAAAAGACTGGTGAGTTTATAACCTGTAAGTGTTTTCTACACAGGTTTATTTAATAAATTCCTCAATTATAATTGAAAATAAATTAAGTTTTGTATCATTCAAAATGTTTTAATTAAAAACTCTTGGCTTCAAAAGGTCTATTCTAATAATAAAAACCTGATCCAGAGGAGGTTTTGGAGAGAGCGATAGTTTTAATCCTGCCCCAGCAAGAAGATGTACTCTTTCCAAATTTAATGATCCAAAATGCCCCAAGTACACAAAAAAAAGACAATTTAACAATGTTTCTGTCTGTTGGATGAATGAAAGATACAAGAACAAAGAGCAGGGGAAAAAAAAACTAAACCGCAATAGATGAAGCAATGGTGAAATATTCGCCAAGAAGAAGACACAAAACTACTGAACTGATGTCAGGAGAGCAGATAAAAAGTTGAATCATCGTGTAATGCTTGTGCAAGGTTAAATGATCAAAGAAACCCCCTGTTGCGAATGTGGAACAGAGACCAAAATCCACAGTGTTGCATGACATGACATGGCAAAGTTGAAATTCAAGGGGAAACCTGCTGCTAAGTTCAGTCGACAGCAGGGGAAGCTTTTAAAACTAAAGTACTACGGAGTTTGTTTGCATGTACACTGATGTGTAAAACCTAACAATACTTAAGATGTATCAGTGTATTTATGATGCAAAATATGTTAACACCCAGATCTAATCATCAGTAAGTCCGATTTTACAAGGAGGCAGACTAAATGTACATTAAGGCAGGAGAAGAAGAAGCTTCAAATAACCTGACTGCTAATTTTCTTGAAAACTCGTGCACATGTGCACCAAGGAGCACTGGTGTTATTCTAGAGAGGACTGTGGTCATGGAAATATTGACTTCATTCATTATCTGTTATCTTCCCTGTGTATCTAAACCATTTAAAGCATTAATCCTTCCAAACTACAGTCCACCTTCTGAGCTGCATGAGCCTGCTTCTTAAAATAAACCAACACCTCCTGAGTGCTACTGACAGGCAGATGCGTCATTGTTTGTGGCTGGCATCACAACACAGACTCACCACTGCTGCGACTCTTGCGGTTGGCCTTCCCCCCCGTCAGCAGCATCTTCAAGCTGTTCCTGAACATGACTGCGGCAGATGTCCGACTACAGAAAAATCTGTCGGAGGAAAGAAAAGAAACACAAATCAAACCTGCGCATGTTAGTATAATCAGCTGTCGGCTCGGAGGTCTAATTGATACTGTTAGCGATAGAATTTGGTTGAAAGCATTATCAGGGATATTGGTACAGCACTGCAAAGCTTAATCCTCAAGATAGGAGAGAAAAAGGAGCCTTCAAAAGGAGTTAATGGCCACTCTGCATCTGAAAAGTAAAGTGGGGAAAAAATCGCATTCAGAAATGCTCAATCTTATCTTTCTCATCAAAGTACAAGATCAAACGCTTCCTTGTAATTAGAGAAGAATAAGAGGAAGTGGTTTTACAACACTTCTTTTTTCAACACAGGGCAGCTGATTTGACCGGTAGATGCAGTTGAGGAGGGAGATGTAAAGTAAATGACTAAACCAGGACAGAAATGATGAATGTTTATACTCCAACATTACTGACATTATGGGAAAAAAGGACCACAAAATGAGCTCCTACAATATAATAAGGGATAAAGAAATGCAGCAAATACCATCTGCCCTCTAATTGGACGGTTTAATTTGCGACCGAGGTTGCCAAGTCCAACCAGTTTGAGGCATAAAGACAGGGTAAAGGAAATTTTTTGAACTCTAAATTTTCAAATTATACACAGTGTGAGAACTTTACGATTTCTCCTCTACATCTGTGAACAGCTGGTAACAAAACACTTCATTTTTCTTAGCTATTTTTCTATAAATGTTCTTTTTTTCCCTTCCTTTTCAAATACAAATCTTTCTACACATGCACAAACTCAAATTTCTGAGACCATTTATTACGCAGGGTTATAAAGCTTGATTTCAAACTAAAAACACTGGAATTATCTCCGAACACTTATTCACCAGCTCATGATCTTACTGACGCCAATTTGAGCCTGTATTATCCCTTTAACTTGTGCAGGACAAGCTGATTGTCATGGTTGCGCCGCTTTCCATGCTTTTTTCCCAAAAAGTATGGAAAGCATGCAAAACATAAAACAACATATAATGACTTGTAAATCATTTACACCTGTTATAATCTACTGAAAATATTCTACTGAACATGTCAAATACTGAAACATTTCTTAAGGTATTTTAAACAATATGTTCTATCTTCCTATTTTCAATCTGTTATATAGAAAATAATATGACAAAATACAAGAACATGTATTAAAAAAAATATGTAAAGGACTGCAAAGACAGAATATTCTAAGCACATATTGCAAATAATTTGGGTATTTCATCATTAAAGGAAGCACTGGCTTGCTTGTTTCAGCAAGACGATGCTTAAAACAAATTTTGCTTTTATACAACAGCATGACTCCGTAGCAAAAGAAAAGTGCTGGTGCCCAACTGTCCTGCCAGCAGTCCAGACTTTTTCCAGCCGTTGAGAAAAGGATGGTATATGATGGAGAAAAAATAATAAATAAGGCAAAGGAGGTTCTGAAACAAAGACGGGATCAGAAAAGAGTTTTTTTTGTGCGTGGAGCATTTTATTGCATCATATGAGATTGCAACTGACCATGTAAATGTTTGATATATTTGCAGAGAGAAGAAAACAACTGTGAGCTACGGGGCTTACTTTCAATCAGCATAAAAATATGAGAGATATGCATACATCCATACTGTCAGTTCATAATCTGACATTTCATGCTGTCATTGGAAAATAGAAAATAAGAAAACCATGCAATGAAAAGGGCCCAATGAAATCAATGATACTAAAGGCTAAAGTCTTATTAAACATGAAATACTGACCAAACAAAGCTTGTGCCTAAACCTGAACAAGGGCTAAAATATGTGCCCTACAGACAGATATACACCTGGATTAAAATTCAACTGGGTCTTTATTTTGTTGCTGTAGCTTTGCTCAATCCAGCTGATTTCCTCACTCTCTGACCCTCCAAACACCCCAGGATGGGCAGACATATCTCTGATGCGAGTCCTTGCTAGTAAAAAGCATTGGCAGCAGATGTTCTCCATTAGATGGAGGTGACTCAGCAAAGCCCCACAGATGGGCTCCAGCTGAGGAGCCGGCTGTGAACCCAAACAGAAAATAAATAAATGTATAAAAAAAGAGGACGACATGAAAAAGCTCTCAAAAAGCCCTTCCTCCCTACCACCTCCACAATCCCCTATTGACCTGGAAAGATGGGGGGGGGGCGGCTGTAAAGGCTTCTAGGATCTTGATATTACTAACACCCGGAGGAACACTGTGGACACAAAGATGTCAGTGAGGCAACACATGATATCACTGCTACTGGTGGGATGCAACTCATTCAGTGTTATACCTCTAATAAAATAGTGGTACCATTTGCACATCTATTGTGATACATGCTAATTGGATGCTTGCAGGTGCAAAGGTGCTTGTATAAGAAGCATTAGACATTATGTACCGCAGATAATAGGCCAGAACGGTTGACTCCCTAAAAAACAACACACAAATGTGGCCTGCAAGACACATTTCCATTAATCGTTCCATCTGGCTGAGCTCTCAGAGGCGTTTTAGTCTTAACAAGACTTCAAACTCAGCTCAGTCCTGTCAGCTACCGATTTTGAATTTCACACAAGTGCAAAGTAAAAAAAAGACGAGACAGAACTGGTAAAAGAGTTGATTAGAAACCTCATCAAAAGTGTCAGAAACAAATAGAAGTTGCCGTGAAGATGAGACCTCACATGACTTCCTCTTCCCATCAGTTCTTTTACATATTTTCTGACCGTGTCATTATTATTTCTTTCAAAAGATTGATCTTAAAGGCACAAGGAAGAAAGAAACTGGTATCGTGTTGTTAACCTAGACTGAAGACGACAGTTTTCCAAAGACCTGACTAAAACATAACTGGCTGGAGGTCAATGTGCTACATTTGAAGGTAGATTTGTAAATTCTTGGTGTGTGAATTGGCTCATAGTCATGGTAGATGATGAAATGTGGCATGTGGTTGATCAGTATCATACTGGAAAGTCTCAGATTGGCATTACTGGAGTCACCAGATCATAGCCTACAAAATCAGATGTATTAATACAGGATATTCTGGACACACGTGTCAATTTGCATCACAGGACTCATAAAAAAAAAAAACAGTGATCACTGACAATATAAACATTCTTGACTATATTTTCCATGCAGCCACACTCTGTAACAAGGTGCTAAGAAATATAAAAAAAATAAACTGTAATATGAATCAGCTTCTTCTCAAAGAACATGTATTTTTTCCTGTTATTAAACTTCGGATGAAGCCATTTCCCAACATGTCATTAACATCTGAGATGATTGTCTCGGACATCAAACTGAGAAATTAAGTGAACTGTTATAGACAAATATAACCTCAGAGGAAGAAATGTGGCTTTGATTCTGTCTGTTGATTTACATATTCCACAAAGGGCAGAAAATGTTATTTTAGAATCATATAATAAAGCTATGCACTGTTTGCTGTAGAAATATCGTCCTGTGATGCTAAAGGTTAATTTGAATCTATATTTGTAAATTGCTTGTACAAAAGCAACTATATGACTAGAATAAATATTTTCTTGATGATAAAATAGTAAAGTCTTCACACCTTTTATGATCTGCTTCCTCTTGGCAGGAATAATGTCGTCTTTATCTCCGGCTTTCTTTGCATCATTGTTGTAATACATATCAGTTTTGCAAATCTCTTGACTGGGAACAACCAAACTTCAAAAAAGTTTGAAAAGCGATCATTTACACCTATTATAAATCTACTGAAAATCAAACATTGAAGCTTTCATATGCTCAGTACCATGACTGGATGCAAGCTGTGCATTCACCAGTCTGAAGGACTGCAAACACAAGAAATGACTCGTTCAACAATCAAAGAAGAACACTATAATTATAAATGGCAGGCCACTTTTCTTGTCTTATGTTAGATGTTTCATAGCCATTGAAAACACATATGAGTTAAAAAAAAGATTAAGACAAAAGAGCTAAACGTAAATGTGCTGTTGCAGCAATTAGATTTAAAACAGACAAAAGTATCCTCAAAAAGAAGCAACATCTAAAATGTTTTTGTACCACTTCAATCATATTTAGGGTTTAAACATTATTATTTATACTCTACACACTGTAACAGCTTTTTTTTTGGAGGCAGAACTCTATACTGTATGATTTTATGCTTTGCCACAAAGATTTTAGCTCCACATTCAGCCTCCGCCGGGTGATTCAGGCTCCCTTACCTGTGGGAAAGAGGTAGTCAAAGCCAGCCTCATCACATAAATTGTTACAACTTCATCATGATACAGTGACACAAGTGGTCCTCGCATCAAGCAGAGGCATCGATGAAAAGTGTTAGTCACACCAAAGGCAGCAGTATGAGCTAAAGGTGACTGAGCGAATACAATACTGTGCAAAAGTCTTGAGCAAGCCCTCATTTCTTTGTATATTGCAAAAGAAACTGGAAATAGATGCAACGTTTTATTGAAACTGAATAGAATATTTCCCGAATAGAAATAAGAGAACATAAAACCAAACCTGTTCTCCATCAAGATGAACCAACACGGTGGACTTCCGGTGGCGCTGAAGCGAATGGCGGACTGAAAATTCTAGCTCCCAACCGGTAGGATATAATTCCCTTGGAAGAACACTAAACTATAAAAAAAAAAACGTGTAAAAATTTAACATGGAAAGGGAAAAACAAAAAAAGACTAAATGTAATCCAGACTCAAAACGCGATAAAGGAGAGACAGTTAAA
>JBBBVU010000023.1:4944936-4978977 GCA_037177055.1 Atherinosoma microstoma | reverse complement strand
TCTCCCATCACTGAGACCATACATAGTGTTGCTCATAATGACCTGAAAAAACATAAATATATACTCAACAGCCACTTGTTCAACTGCTTGTTCACGCAAATATCTAATCAGCCAATCACAAGGCAGCAACGCAATGCATTCAGGCATGTAGACATGGTCAAGATGACTTGCTGAAAATCAAACTGAGCATCAGAATGATAAATAAAGAGGATTAAAGTGACTTTGAATGTGCCATGGTTGTTGAAACAAGACTGGTTTGAGTATTTCAGAAACTGCTGATCAACTGGGATCTCTAGGTTTTACAGAGAACGGTCCAAAACCCGTCTGGAACAGACCTCCTGCGGGCGGGACAAGACAAATAAATATCTATTTTACATGTTATACACCATTGGAAAGCGGAGATTTTGGAGATTTGAACCATTCCAGGCAACAATCCTAACTACAGATTCAGTAAATACTTATTTCAGAACAGCCGCAAATGCAAATTAATCTTTGAAGCCCTACTTTACTCCTGTAGAAGATGATACTGCAACAAAAACGTCACATCCTGTTACATCAGAAGTAGTCCAGTAAAATAATTGCTCCGCAACACGTATTTTACACATAAAAACCCAATTAGACAAAAGTATAATCAGTACAGACTTGAACGCATTTGTTAAGATGACAGTTTGGCTTCTAGCCTATGCAACCAATCCTACCCATCCTAAGTTTCTGGTGTTCTTTCATCGCAGAAGAAAATGCAAACTACTGCCTCTTGTGCTGCGATCTTGGCTCACGGAAACATGTTGCTGATGTCAGCCTTTTGGGGGAACTGGCACAAAGAGGCTAAAAAGCACTCTGTACCATCCAAATGCAAAAAGGTTTGGGGCCTGCTATAAAGACCCAGTAATGTAAAACAACACAAACAGGAGGTAAACAAGATGCTAATATGCATACATATCATAAGAAACAGAAATAGAACATCTAAGGAGCAGCCTGGCAGCAGTGTCTATATCTTAATATAAACAACGTCAATCTTAAACGCACACCAAGTTACAGTCTACAATCAAAAGAAAAGTTGCTATTTTGAGCAGCTGTTTTATCTCGTAGCGTTGACTGGAATGAGTGAAACACTGAGGCAATCACAGTCAGAGAGTTGCCTTGGTAGAGTGGGGCTGGAGCCTTTAAAGCATGGAGAATGGGATGTAGCTGTGAAGCCGGTTTAAAGCATTCCTAAGGATTAGGAATGCTTCTCTTAAGTTTCATCTCATTACAGCAGCTACATCTCCCAAAAAAGCTGGAGATGAATAAATATTACTCATGTTTTAATACTGCAGCCAGCCTTGAAGTGTTGCCCCCTGGTGAAATGAGACTTTTTCTTTTCTTTATGTCTGGTTTCCAATAAAACTGTGACTCACCAAAGAAGAAAAACAGTAATGAAAGTGCTCGGTCACTGTTAATTTTCTGGCTGATCTAACGTCACGATAAACTCACAAGAAGCAGTTCCGAGTGTGTATTAATGTGTAATTGAGTGTTTTCCGTATGAACCTGCAGAAAACACTGTCACCAACCACTGCTGTGTCACTGCTGCAGCTCCGTGGTAAAAATGGATGCTTCGGGGCTTTCTGCATCTCGTTAGTTGAATGAAAAGCCGACATAATATAGTTTCCTTGGAAGTGGCATTAACGCTCTGTGGGGTTGTTCAGCTGGATATCAATTAGAGGCTCATTAGGCGTTTAGAGATGGCAGTCCCTCCGGCTTCCTGTCGCCCACCGTGTAAGTGGTTGACCCTGACCTTTTCAGCCCTGAGAAAAGAAGGGCCAGCAAGCAAATGTGTTAGTCATGCTCCCTTCGTATCCTGCATCACAGAAAACATATTGTTCTGAAATATACAAAACGCTATGTGGCCACAGCGTCTTAAAGAGACTGAACAGCAAGTTCTCAGATCTCCATTAATCAGCTAATTGATAATGATTATATCTGTTTTATTAAAAAAAATAATAAAAAGGTTTCAAGCAGTTCACCAAATCTTAATTCTAAAGAAGCATTCACTTAATTAATTGAGCAGCAACTCTAATAAATCTCAATTGAGACTGCAGAGGAGAGGTAGAACCGCTCTGATTGGTTGGCTCGTCCCAGGATTTTACTTCTGCCACAGTCTTACCCATCTCAAGTTTAACATGCACAATAACTCATAAAATCTGTTCAATTTAAGCTGCCCTGCAAGAATAGATGGTACTGTCTGTAAACACACCGTTTAGACACCGTTCATACATTTTTAATCAGCCGGGGAGACGGCGTGCGTCGTGAAGTGCTGCGGTCGAGTGAGCTTGAGAATAAATGGTGAGAAGAAGCTCCAGCTGTGAAAGTGAGTGAATCTGAACAATGAAACTTTAATCTGGTGCCTGTTTTAAAGCCGTTGTGTTCTAAGACCCAACTTTGTCCCATAGAAATGTGAACCACTACTGTAAACGCAACATTTAAACTCATTCATAAATCGAGTAGGATGAAACTGGTAGATAAAGTACAGACTATGAAAGGAACCCCGGCTATCAGCACTTGTTGCCTCCAACATGTTATATTGTCCAGTTCTACTAGAATTCATAGTTACTTTAAAAATCTTGTGTGTTTACCATGTTTTTGACCTACGGAGGTCGCCGCTGTTTTGCAATGCATTCTGGGAGATAAAGTATCAGGGTTGCTGTTACGGCCATGGGTTTAAGATGTGTAAAATTGACTGTGTGATCCCACTTAGATGATTGGACAGCTGGCTGGATCCTCTCCTGTGCCTGGCTGTGCTGTTACGTCCCTGTGATTGGCCTGCTGTAACATCTCTAACCCAGGATTGGCTGGTTCTACTTCCTCCTCAGCTGGTCCCAATGAATCATCAGGGCTATTTAAAACAGCAGGTTGCCATTGAGTAAGGGCAGCTGTGTGTAGCCACCAGCCTGCCTCGCATTTGGGATTTAGTAGTGGACTAAGAACTTTGAGCATTTGTGAAACTTCGTGCATTTGTAGGACTTTGCCAACCATTGAGAAGGTTGTGTTTGTAAGACCTTGTATATCCCAGAGAGTGGAGTTTTTGGTTCATTTTGTGTTTTGTTTTCTTAGTTATTGGTTTCTTGTCAGCCCTAGGTGGCCCTCCTTTTGTTATTGCACCGATTTTTACCTCTTATTGTCACAATATCCTGTAAATAAACACTTTAAAACGAAGGATTTTGTTTACGGGTTTAATGTTCACCACCCCCTTTCCCCCTAACGAGCTGGGGGTTCGTAACAGTTGCTCTCAAGATAATTAGACACGGAGATGAAGGCAGATGTGGCTTGTTTGTGGTTGGACTTTCTTTTCACGTTGAAACATGAATCTACAGAAAAGATGCTGCACCGAGATACGTTTGGTTTCAGTTTCCAGTCAAAAAGAAACAAGAAACCACAACGTTAGTCTCTGCTGTTGTCTGAGAGATACGAAGAGGAGAGCTGAATGGGATGAAGCCTGTGGATGGACACAACTTCCTGAGGACCCATGTTTATGTACTCCACACTTGTCTCCTCCTTTGAGTCAGTTTGTTGACCACAGATGTGAGAAGAGCCAACAGTGCTGGCGGTTATAAACTAACAACACAACAAGGTGCTGGACAGCAGTTCAGGCTGGCGAGTGAAAAACATGGAGAGAAACGTCAGAGACAGGAGACGCTGGATGTCCTTCTGCTGGGGTGTAAAACAAATCGCCCCCCCCCCCCATTACAAACCAGTCCTGTGATCTGGAGGAGTCCAGTTTATCCGACTACGATGAATCTACTCCAACAGGTGACAGCATCTGGATGCAGCGGTACAATGGCCGCCAGATGTTACCTGAGAACTCTGAGTATCAGTAAGCAGCTGCTAAACAAATAGCAGATATTTTGAGTCGGTCATCTTCATTCTGAACATCCTCATCTTTAAGGGGAATTTTCAGGGATTTCTCCATCATCGTTCTTCCTGCCCGAGCGTTTGGTTTCACACCAAAACGACTGAACATTGAGCCAATATTCAGCTAATAGAACGCCAAAACTGCAGCAACCCTCATACGTCGCTACCCAGAACGTATGCAACATAAACAATGGCGGCGTACGAGTTCAATTATTTGTTCAAATTCTATAAAAGCTAAACACAGTGCAGTATTTTTAATATCACTTTTTTTAACAGCTGAAGCAAATTGTTATCAGACAAGGTCTATTGTCCCTCCCAGACTTCCTTTTAACATCCAGTTCATGTGGGTGTCCAACTCTCTTTTACCAGGATTTGTTTCATGTTTCAGATTCTTGGTTTTCATGCTCATCTATGATAATGCAATCCCACAAAACTCCACATATGCTCCGCTTCACCTCAAAACTCTGTTTCTTACTGCTTATGATTCCCATGGAATCTGATTAGCTCCTGTTTACATCCATCTTGACGAGATTACTAAACAGAATACAGCCATCAAGTGGTCGGCCATCCTGACAAGAGTACTAAACTGCAGATTTGCATACAAATGGCACCATCGTGATGATATACTGTATGCAATTACTTCACTACGGGGTATCCGTCTTGACGAGTGATCTGATGAATTCGGTTAATCAGTAATCGCCCAGGCGGGATGCTGTGAAGTAAAAAAGGAGCACACCCATAAGGAAGCAGTGATGACAGCGGTCTATTGGCTGGGGTTTTTTTGTTTCCCACAGAGCACAGAAAGAAGCATGAGTGCAAAGAGAAAGGGCACAATAGTGCAATTTGTGTGCAAATCTGCAGTTCAGTACTGCAGATTGTGTAGTGTAACACACAAGAACACAAACACTGACCAACACTGACAAAATGTAAAGATAATGATGCCAAACTACTACTGAGAGTGGCACTGAAGTATAAAGAGGTCACGCTGGGGGCGGGGGGGACTGATTGGGAGTCATCACACAGCAAATATGCCGACATTTTTAAACAGGAATGCAAGGTTATACTTCACCGGGGGGGGGAAACTACAGCAATGGCAACGGATTACTCACAGGAGAAGAATGAAATCATGAGAAATGTAGGTCTGCGATATGTAAATGCCCGCCACCATTTTCCTAATCAACAACTAGAGGGTTTGACTGTTGGAGAAAACAGTCAACCCGTGAAGCCTGAAGTCCCACAGCAACATCCTTCATTAAAAATTAGGCTGTCAGCCCAAATCTTCTGTCTGTTTCAGAGTGTGTTACAGTGTTTTCTCTTCATATATCGGCCCCTTACCGCAATGTGAGTAGTGTTTTCAACAATGTATGGGCGCATTAGGAATAAGTGGCAGAGTTTTTATGTGGAAATGAGGAGTGATGACAAAATAATTCTTCCTCCTCTGTGGCAGCCGTTCAACCTATCGAGGATACATCTGCAGCTTTCTTTTAGAGTACATTACTGTATTATAGAACAATAAACAGGCTAATATTTATCATTTCTATGCATTCTTAAATAATATCCCAGCAATTTACCTTTTGATATATGGGATTGAAATATGCTACCAACAATTTTTTTTTTTTTTTACTAAAATACAATTTTACATTTAAAAAGCAGTATAATCTACAGCTGGATTATGGCTTCCTTTTGCAGACTGTACTGTAGAGAAGTGCCTTTGCTGTATACATGCCCATCCAGCCTCATGCTGCTTCTCTGTTTTCATGCTCCTTGCTGTGTGTTTGGGGGCAGAGGTGGTATGAGGTATTTTTAGACAAACTCAGAAGGGACTCTGTGTCCTGACAGCTAACACAATGAACCCTCATGTATGAACAAGGACATATTATGGTGGCTCGAGGCTAAAGCAGTAGACCACTCCCCCCCTCCTACCTTGAAAACAAGCCACTGTTGAAGAAACACCCCCCACTAAAACTAGCCCTGCTGGGGTATGAACTATGTCAACAAGGCCATTTATCTTTTTCCCATGATAAAAAAATAAAAGAGCTAATCCAAAACATTCTGCTTTCTGCTTCTACAAACTAACAGGATATTCAAGTGTTAGATGCTCACATTACCTCCATACTAAGAGCTACCAAGAAGTACAGTGTACCCCGTGCAGCTGCGAGGATTGTGGTCAGACATTTGACATTTGCTTGACCTGAGGAAACGTCTTTTTTTGATCTGCTTTCCTTTGTATAGATTTATGTGCAGGAAAATGTGCGAGGCCATAGAGAGCCATCTTGGCCTGAGGAGAATACAATAGTTAGTTAAAAAGAGCCATAAAAATAGACTATGCCACGAAGCATTACAGAACAGCAGACTGACAGAAGGCCAAAAGCAGAGGACCACTTCACTTTACTTTGATTCGTTCGGTCCGATTTTGTTGCTGGTGGGCACGGCTTTCTGTTTGTTCAGCCAAGCACTGTGTGCTTCTTTAGAAAGCCTGTATGTGCCCCGTCTTTGTGAAATGATTTCTGAGTAAAACATTTGACGAAACAAATGTCTGCATTTCATTTTCTGTTCAAATCCAATTACACTGAAATTAAATGGAGGACAACTGCAACAGCAGAGAGAAAAACAATCTATTCTGAAACAACTATTATTTGGGAAAACAGGCTTATCTGAAATGAGTTACTTTATCAAATTAATGTGTTATAAATGATTAATACGTTTCTACATCGGGCGTCACAATACCAGGAAAAGAAATGCTCCAAATGAACTTTAAAAAACAATTTCTCTCAGTTTTTCAGACCAGATTAAATCAATTTTTACCAAAGATAGGAACAAAACTGGAATGAAAGAGACTCTTTATCTCCAGTTTGTTAGCAGTAGATAACGAAAAGTTGTTATCACAAAGATAATAGTAACGCCACAGAATACAAAAGAATACTGACAAATGATAGTAAACTAATGTCATCATCAGCTCAGGGGAGTGTGACATGAATTAAAACAGCTGCCATGAACTGGCTGATTCAGCCTGCCAGTAAGAGATATGGGTACACTATGGTCACTGTTGGCTCTCAGCAATGATGTTCAAGGTCTAATGACACATTTTAGAAGAAATGTTTGTAATAGTCACTGAAACAGCGGTTAAGAAAAAAGTATACAAAAGTGGCAGATGGGTGATGTTGTGAAACTGATTATCAAGCATGTTTGATTAAAAGAAAAAAGATGGATAAACACTTAAAAAGCAGGATTACGTTTCAGTTTTCATCGTCTTCAGTTGTTGAAATTAATATCATTAAAACTTTGACTTGCACTAAGATTTACAACCACTGGCTCCGTGTAGTTCCTCAACACAAAGGGGGTCATTGAACGGACCGATCTGTCCCGTGCTTACAACAATACCACTTTTGATAAAAATCCTCCTTGTCACTCCTACACTCGCCGTCACACCCAGTTTTATCGTACAAAAACCGGTGACAGCAGCTGCACCATCAACAATGAGTCCACTATGACACAAAAAATGCCTGGAAAAGCATAATAAAGTTAAGCCATTAACATCCCGTCCCCATCACATATCCATCGGCTAAATGCGCGCCGCACGAAGGAGCCGTTTACACATGACAGAGCGCTGGTGTTTTCATTAAGAGCTTCATGCCAACCCTCAGATGGCATCACAGAGCTTTGGCAACTTTGTCAACGTTCAAGCCCATTTGTCTTGTGCTGATCCCATCACAATGCACGGTTAACTGAAAAGACCCCGGCAACAGCACCAGATGTTGTGAGTGACAAGAACAAGGAAGATGCTGATGATGTGTTTAGTGTGTGTGTGTGCACAGAAGGAAAACAGAGTGAGAAAATGATCTGGTGGGTGTAAAACTATGCACTTTCACCAGTAAGGGTGACGGGGGCAGAGGTCAGCGGCTGCTCCCCGACAGTACTGCGAAGGCAAAGCTGTCGTAGCCGTGAGACAAAGCTTTCAACGCTAATGAACACTCTGCCAATCATCTGCCATCGGCAGCTGGGGCTGGCTAAAGCAGCTGTCTAATAGGCTAACGGGGATCTTTGGTTCCCCGAGAGGAACTTTGAGTGGCAGACTGATTGGATGCAGCCGTAGAGCAAATCTTTGTTATCTCACAGCTTGGCTATCTTGGAAGAATCAGGTAATTCTGTTCTATCTAAGGAGGTAGGAGACATAAAAGGCGGCATATAACACTCCAGCTTGTCTGGAGACGTGATTAACTTGATTTCATTAAAGCTGAAGTGCAGCAATAAGCTCAAAGAGTCCACTCACAGCAGTAACCGTCAATATGATATATATCTGTGCAAACTATGGGGAAACTGGTAGAAATGACTTCACACACACATCCCAGACTCAGCGACTGCTGGCGTCTGGTCTCAGCCCATGTTCACACCAATATATCACTTTGAACAAGTTGTTACAAGTCAGCATCTTTCAGGTTTTAAGGACCATTTACAGGCACTTTTCTGCATCTATACACAAACTAACCTCATGAATAACATTGAAGTTTCCTCTTTATGGATTTGCATGCCACCGTTTCACATCTTTATTCAGTTTTTGTGCTGCAAACACAGCAAGTAAGTCAACCTTTGAAGATAATCAGTTCTTAGACAAACTAGTTCTGATGTTTTTGGCTTCTAGAGGGAGATGGTTTGCGCACGGCTCAGCAAACTGGGACTCTTACATAAGATGGTGCTTAAAGGTTTGAGAACCCTTCAGAACATTCAACATTTCTTTATCAATATGTCCTAAAAACTGTCAGCTGTCACTTCAGTTTCTACTCTTTGTCCAGCAGTTTCTGCCGTCAGTTTTTAGACTCAAATGGAGATTTTAACTTTGGTGAACATGCTCTTGCAAAAAATAAAATAAAATAATAACAATAATAACAATAATAATAATAATAAAATGAGAGGTACTTGTACTCTTGTGCGCATACAAGTGATTTATTCCCTTTGAATGCCCATTAAACACTGGTCCCACCGAGCTCGAAAAGCTTAGTGAGGTTTTTTCACCAGTATAAAAAATGGCTTAAAGTTGATGTCATGTTTTATTGATGAGATGGGATGATTTTGTCTGAATGTAATGAAATACTTCTTCGAATGATTTCTTATTCGTCCACAAATCATATTTTTACGGCCCCTCGGTCTCGACAACATGATCTTTAGCAAACTGCAGACATGCAGCGATGTTCATTCTAGAGAGAAATGTCATCTTTCCCGCAACCCTTCCATGCGCATAGTTGTTGTTCAACGTTTTCCAGACGATGAGCTCATATGAGGGAGAAATCTGGTTGCATAAGAAGTTGGTCTCTGGGTTTCTTCACAAACTTGCTACTTCTTAACACGTTGAACTTGTAGAGATCTATGGTGGTTGACCATTAATGGTAACTGGTGAAGGTGGTGGTTTTGAACTTAATGTGTGTACATAATATGTTTGCCAGTGGATTGGGGGAGTCTAAACTCTTGAGGGATGGTTTTGTAACTTTAGATTAGGATTTAGATTCCTGTTCTTGAAATAAAAAAAAAGAAAAAGTCACTACTTATTCTAGAGGTTCGTATACGGTTGCTATGTTCCAGAACAATTAAATACAAAATTATATTTATATACACATGTAAACAAAACTTCTGCAGATATTTTTCAAAGGACCACAACTTTCCTTAACATGTCTTGCAAAATGAGCCTATTTAAAATCAGATATATGTGTGTGTATGTGTTTTAACGGAGGAGACTGGATACAAATGAGAAGCTGTATGGAAACAGAGGAATATCACACCCTATTAACAGTCCATCAGCGCTCTAATTTAAAACAGCAGATCTTGTCAAACACCTTCTAATTTGAGAAATACAAAAAGTCACCTCGCTACTTTAAGCAATAACTCCCCGTGACTGAACACATGCTTATCCCGGATACACAAACTTCAAATCAGTGAGAAAAATAACACCGACACAAACCACAAGTTCAAGATATTTTGGCATGAATTGACAACTTGATGGCATACTCCCATTTATTGTTATGAAAGTGTAACCATGCCTGCATGTCATAATAGCCTCTGTTGCAGCACATGAAAACACCGAAGCTCTTTGATCTGCTCATGCACTTCTGGTCGAGCTGCTGGATTCTTGTTAAGGTGTATATCCAACTCCTTTGAAGTGAAACAGAGTCGTACAAAACAGTCTCGAGCACCTTCTGTGCCGACTAGGACTCGCAGCCCTTTTTCATATAAAATACCTCTCCTTAAAATACTACCGCGCTGCTATTGTGGTTTCGTTCAATTCCCCGTTCTGCAAAAAAAAAAAAAACAAAGCCACAAATACCTACATGACGTGGCTATTTGTGGCAAATAACAGCCCTAAACAGCAGCCTGAACTGAAGCAACAGAAGGCCAATTGTATTTCTAAATCTTTATCTGAACCAATGTGATCTAAAGAGGTGAGAAACAGAGTCAAGCTGTGCTCATTAGAACCCAATAAATGCCACTGATTCCAGGTAAAAGAGGAGACAAAAGGATAGCAACGGCTAACCGAGGCCCTATTTGTTTCTGACAGATAGGCAAAAAAGGCCACGATGAAACGATCCCGCTCACCTCAAAGTCTGGTCACTAACAAGAAAGAGGGAAGTGCTAAGAAGACGCCTCCTCCTCCTCGTCGTTCTTACATAATCAAAGGGCCACACAGAAATGAGGGACATGCCTGAGGAGAATCCGTTTCTCATTAGAGGAGTTCATGCATCATATTTCTTCCAAATGAGGCTATTTCGGTGTTTTACTGGAATATCTTTATTCACAGATTTCTCTATATTAGAGCCACTGCCACTCAGTTTAATTCATACGGCACAACATCACAAGTCTATCCTTCAAACCCCTCAGTGAGAAGAAAGAAAAGATTAAATGAGGGTAGATCAGGAAGAGAAACAGAGCTGGGATATTTCTGACTGCTTTGACAGACATTAGCAGAACAGACCAACAGGCTACACGAAGGACGTGTGGTCTGCTTTGGCTTGCAGTTTCTAATATGATTGCCTTGCCCACTGTTGGGGCATAAATTGAGTTACTGGCCAAGAAGGGAAATAAATTATGGCCAAAATATCAATTTTAATTCCCTTCACGCAGCATTTTTTTCCTAAACTGATGATCACGCTCTAAGTCCTATGGTACACACATACGTACAAGCTTTTTTTTTTTTTTTTTTTTTTTTCCCCAGTCGGGTTTCCTTGACTGCATTTTGCTGATAAAAAACAATATAAAAAGCATCACTCGGGCAATCGAATCAAAACATCCCAGAGGATGACATCTTTATTCTCCACACAGGAAACAACCTCACATTTTCAGAAGCGATAAGAGACGGAGAGCAACACCCCAGTGCTGTCTGCTTTTTGGTAGTGGATGCACACAGAAATAGCTGCTTTGCATCATTAAACAAGAGACCTTTTCATCTCTGAAAGAGCAGTCAAACATTCTTCAGCAGTTAGAAGTCTCTTAATTAACTCCAGCTACATTCAATAACACAGCGAGACAATAATCGCGCGGCCTAAAACGTGCATTTGCGCTCGTTAAATCGGAGTTAAGCAATATTCATTTACTGCTTTCTGCAGTCCCCATTTGGTTTAATGAAGAAGTGCTGTTTGGCCTCTTTGATTACCTCAACCTGTTTAGTCTGCAGATGATTTCAGCAGTGATCTTCTACATCTCCAAGACCGACTCTCTGTGACTCACAGAATGAGAATGTGCTTGAACATTTCATCCGGGGGGGATTAGCCGAAAGGATCGATAGCCCCTCAAAAACAAGACGAGGAACTCGAAGGGCACGCAGAGAGAAAGAGAGCCTCCTCCACTGAGGCCAGTTAGACTGTTTCACATGATACAGACAGACCTACACCGAAGATTGATGGGTGCTTCTTTTTCTGATCTGACTATTCTGGTTTTTGCTTAATCAGGGTTTTGAAGCCTGAGTGCTTTTCTTGCTCGTACTGGGTTTTTTTTTTTTTTCTTGTTTGCTGGCAACAACGCAGGGCCAGAGCTCATCTTTAAAGAGCTGATGAACCAAACTAATTTGAAAGAAATACAGTCAATACTTCCTGGCACAACAGAAACAATCCATCAGCTAAATTCTGAGGAAACGAAGAAATAAAAGGATCCAAAAATTCTAATTTCGGGATGAATTTTTATCCAAGACAAAATGCTTCAGTAGGAAGGTTGATCCATTTCCTCATGTTTTTGTGGTTTTAAGCTGCTTTCACCTTTTTTTTTTCTTTAAATTTATGTTAAGCTAGTTTTAGGTCCCAAAAATGTTTGGGTAAAGTTAGGAAAAGCCAGCATGTGGACAATGACAAGAGTATTTGTTCTCTGCTGAATATCAAACTTTTTTTCACAGGAGTGGAGTCCTGATTAAAGTGTCGTCACCCTGGTAACAAAGCTGGAAGGTCTGACTCACAGACATGAAATAAATATAATTTCTTTACAGTAAACGAAGGAGAAGCTTGTCTCTTCCATAGTTAAAGGCTAAGGCTGAGAATATATTTGCTTTTAATTACATTTATGCCTGTTTACGATGGCGCCCTTGTATATATTTTGCACTAGCTTGTGTGCATCCTTAGAAATTAATGCTGCACGTTTGCAAGCTGCAATATGCAAGTAAGGTTACAGGGTTGACAGTGGATAAAATTACATGCATCTGTATGATGTAGTGTCAATTTCTTTGCAATGCCAAAATGAGAAAGACATACTTGTGTTTGGTTATGATCCTTACACACCATCTACGATACCGTTGGTTTTCTGCCATGATATCAAAGTGGTAGGTAGTAAGCTATACGTGTAGCCACAGATACAATGATGGAAACGTGACAACCAATGCACGCCAACAACGGCCTCTACGACCACCATGAACATTCATGCACCAACAAAGTGAAGTGAAGCACCAACCATCTGGTTCTTAGACGACCTGCTCTACCACCCCGATGAGCCTAAACCAATGTTTGAAACCACTTGTTAAACCTAAATGATTCTCTTCTCACAGTAAATCTTAATGCAGAATGAATCATTGCCCACATTTACTCTCCATTGCATCCAATAGAAATCATTCCAGCTCCAACAATTCAATGATGAACAAATCCAGCTTTGCAGTAGGTCCACGGAAACAAACCATCGTAGAGCAAAAGGATCCATAATCATGACAAAATCTCCATCTACTAGATTTCTTTTCACTTGCTTCCACTGCCATCTCACGTGGAATACTAGTAGATAACCCCACTATTCATCATATAGAATAGCGAAGTGTTTCCCTATGAGTCAGAAAAACTTCCCCAAAAAGAGATTAGTGCTTTCTGTCCTCCATGTGTTCCAACAGGCCCCAACATAAGCCATGTTACTTCAACTGTCTTCATGCCTCCGTCATGCATCATTTCACATTTCTGTAAAAGCAGGCTTTCAAAAACAGACCAATAAATATCCCCTTTTTTAATCTAAAGGTAAAGATGCCTTAGCTCCATCACACTGACGTAACTACACTGTAAACAGTGTGGGGTGGGGCGGGGTAGGGCAGGAAGACAAAGTTTTTTGTCTGACACGTTCAAAAACCAAATATGCTTCATGGTTCATGTTTAAGCACAATAACAAGTCGATAAATCGTCAGGAAAGATTATGGTTTGGATAGTTATTGGCCCAAACCATAATCATTGCTGGAATAATTAAGACTTGTTTAAAAGCTGGAGATATGAGGCATGTTTAAAATCAAATTCTTTGTTTCCTCACCACTGCCGATGATCACGATTACTGAGGCTTGGACTAAAATGATAGCTTTTCCAAGATGAAGTGTTACTGTTGTGACTGGTTTAGAAAATCTCTGTCTTTGTTGCCAACAGATACCAATGAAACAAATAACAAAACAACTATCAGCACTGCGGAGGAAATGTGACAAGTAGCTGATTTTAATGGCATGGCCAAGTTTATTGCTTTACTGTGAACATTTTATTAGGGTTTAACCTCTCAAAGTGAGGTTAAATGTTCAGGGAAAAGTCAGTTTCTATTCGAGCTATATATCCGTAACCGTGAAAAACAATCTGATCCTAACATTTACATTGAACCTGTACAACACTGACACTGGGAGTTTAGAGTGTCAGTTTCTATTTAAAGATGCAAGACATCTTTTATTCATGGAGTACAGTAAAAGACTGAAGGCTGTTTTGTGTCAACTTAAGTTTGTAAGAAGTCTTTCGCCCATTTTCTGCACCAGAAATCTTTTTGTTTAGACCTTTTGGTCTGTCGGCAAGTGTGAACGGAGGGACTGTGTTGGCTCAGGCTGTGGAAAACAAGGCCTTGTCACTACCCCCACAGAGCTCAGAGAGATAAGCACCAGAAGACAAAAAAGAAAGAAAGAAAGAAAAAAAAAAGTTCAGGCCTGGTTGGAGAAAAAAGAGGAACATGATGATCTCATAATGGAAAACCTACACACTGTGAACTTGCAGATGTGTGTCAGGAGCAGAGTAGCAAGAGAGGAGCACAACCAGCGCATGTCATTGCTGTGATGAGACAACGCTTTGAGGATGACTGTCTTTCATCTGCGCCGAGCAGAGCTGACAACCAAGAACTTAAATAGAGAAGTGCAGCGAGACGGCAGTCGTCTCCAGCCTCATACGGAGCCCACGAGTGCCGGAGCCCAAATCTTCCTACAGTCTGCAGAACCATTGTTGTGATAAATGCTTTATCAAAGCACCTCTCTTGTTGTTATAAAGGCTTATCTCGTGCGTTTGAACTATACGCCCTAAAAAAAAATTACATTCACCTCTGTGACAGTTTTTGCCATTTTGCAAATCTTTACCATGCTGAATCACATAACGGAGAACCAGAAAGAGACGTCCCCATCATCAAAGTCCCTCTGACTTTCTTTCATATAAAGTGCTGAAGGGGAAGATGATGGGGAAATAAGTGTTTTCCCCTTCCAAAACAACAGGCATTACACAGATTAACCGCCTTTGCTAAAACATACCATTACCACATAAGTCTCTGTCAAGAAGGACCAGATGTCAGATAATAGGCTGCACAGTGAGGTAGGTGCTGGCCTGGAGCCATTGAACAAGTAAGAACAGCTTCGTCCATATAAACCTCTTCATTTTACGGACAGCTTGTTGTCTGGGTGGGCAAACCCCCCCACCCACCTTATCCCCAGTCTGTGAATATATGTTTAAGGATTAGAAGAAGAGATGTCTGGATTTGAGTATAATTGAGTACATATTAGGTCTAACCTTGAAATGCACTGAACAATGTGCTGCAGGTTGAGATTAGGATAAGTATGAATAAAAAAATCACCACTTTGAGCCATTTGTTGTTGAGGAAAACAACAATGTGCTGCACAGTTCTGTAAAAGTAAAAAAAATGCATCACATATGTTGCTGCATACACACACACAAAACTGCTTCTTATTGTGTTCAAAGGAGCAGCTAAGTCTATCTCATTAAACACTACTAGGGGGGTGTTTATTGGCTTAGGCTTGGCTGGCTGGGCTTTGCCTATGAGCAGCAGCAACACAAGGATTATAGGTTAGAGATTTCATACCCTGGCATCTCTGACACAGACCGTTTTTTTTTTTTTAAATTATTAACTGTCTATTCAAATAAACTTCAAAATGCAAATCAGATGAGAGAAAGAGCAGAAGTCGCAGACAGTTTACCTTTTTTTTTAGACTTCAACCTCTGTTTTTCCTCTCCAGGTTTTGGCATAACATTCGCGTTTTCTCTGCTGGTTGAGCTGCTCCGGTTCCGTCTCTGCTGCAGAGCTCCACGCGGCTCCTCGAGTCCAGATCACCAGTCCGCACGTCTCCAGTCGCTCCCAAACAGCGAGTGACTGTGAAAATAACTGCACCGATCAAAGCGACTACATTCACAAGCAAATGCAGGAAAAACAGTCACATTAGCGACCCCCCTGGATGTAGTAACGCGGCGCAAGCTCGCGCTTTGCAGCAGGTAGCTGTGCCCGGACAGACGGCTACTTCTCGCCCCGCCAAAGGTGCCAAGTGTCAAGGAGGGGAGGGGGGCATTCACAGTTTTGAGTCATGTGTGTGCTGTGCAGCCAGTTCCAGATTGTTGCCCCCAGTGCCACGCAGCGCCGCAACATGGAGCGCTGCGTTGCCCACCACTGGGTCAAGTCAGTCCACGCGGTCAAATGCAGGACTTCCGGTACTGAATTTCAACTTAGAAGAAACTCCACGGACTAAAAATGACAGAACATGGCAAAAAAAAAAAAATAGAAATTATAAGTTATAAGTCCACTAGCATCACTAAAAATAAGAATCACATATTTATTCCTAATGTAATCAGGACTCTACTTCCCGTTTTATTAGGTTTACTCACAAGTAAATTCCCATGTGTGCAGACAGAGCACAGGAACAAACATTAAGAGGGGGCTGGGAACAGGTTTGATGAATTATTCATGATCAAGGCAGGTACTATTACCTAAATCATTCATAATTATTGAAGAGAAACAAGGTCGATGCCTATCAAACTTCCATTCCTCTCCCCTGCAGAGCGTGGCATTTGACATTTGAAATGATAAATGGAGAAGACGTCTGCTAGTGTCAGACATTATCCTGACCTCTTGTTCAATCAGTCAATAAGATTACACGCCTGTTTGCTAGAATTACAATCAGGGACATGGTAAAAGGTGAAATAAACTATGTTTGGTGCCTGATTGTGGTTATAGTTAAAAGCTAAATGACTTTGAGATGATCTTAATCTAAGGCATTCATTTAATGTATTATAATTAAACTAAAGCACACTGATGGCTGAAAGGGGTCATATTAAAGGAGGATGCAGAGCTTAACCATAACAATATTTATGGTTGTAGTTTAATAACCTTTTTAGTTGCCACCATTAGTGCTGATTCATTTAGATTATTAAATGATTGGGTGTTTATTTGGCATTAGCTGTTATCTACACATTCTATTATTGTGTGATTAATTTTCTGGCGAAAGCAGTTTATTGCACTTTACCCCATATTGTAATGTGCCTGTCCTGTTTTTACAACCCAAATTTAAAAAAGAATTGCGATGCAATGTAAGTAAAAACAGAAAACAACTATTTACCTATCTCATACACCAATATTTTATGCACAATATAACATAAAAACGTATCAGATGTTAAAACTGACATATTTAAAGCAAAATCTGCGACAAATTGCATCTATAAAATGTGGAACACTTTCAGTAAAAACATTATTTAAAGCACAATTGTGAAGACTTCATATCCCCACCACAATATCATTGAAATATCTGGAGAATAAGGAGGAATCTCTGTGCTCATGGGACAAAGCCAAAAAGTCAAAACTGGCTTCAGGCTGACAGGTGACACTGCATTAAAAACAGGCATCAGTGCTTATGACGCGGGCAGCTGTGTGGACACCATTAATTTTAAAAATTACATACGTTTTAGGACAACTTCTGCTCCCATCCAGGCAACATTTCTTTCGGGGAAGGCCTTGCATAATTTCAGCAAGACCATGTAAACCACCTACTGCATCCATCCCAACATTACGTATATCATGTGGCGATATACATTTAAATATATATATGTATATGTGTGTGTGTGGGTGTATATATTTAGTGTTAATCTCTTAATTCTCTTAAATCTTTTGTACCATTTTGCTTTATTCTATAAGCTCAGAGCAGATATCAATATGTCAACATTATGTTAGTTTGTAAACCATGCAAACAACGTTTTCAGTGAGCAGAACACAGGTTCCAAATTGAATATAAGGTTACCTCTTTGCAAATAGTAATGAGAAATGCCTCAGGGAGCCCCTGGAAACTGCTTTTGTGCAGGGTTTCAGACACAGTGCATGTGTGCGCATGTGTCTGCAGGCCTGTGTGTCAGAGTGTGTGATGGATGAAGTGGTCAGAGTGTTTAAGCCCCCACTCACCTCTGGAAACACATATGCTTCTATTGGCTTTGAATGAAACCCTGCCAGACCTTTCCCAGCTTCAGTCATCCCTTGGTCTTCTTTTCTGTCCAAATATAAAGAAAGAAAATGCTGAAGCGGGGTGTGCAGCCCTCTCTCCCTTTAACAGACTGCAGGTGGAGAGGAGATTAATGGGGGGCTAAAAGAAGATTGCTGGGAGATCATCAGAGTCATAGGGAGCCAGAGAAGTGACTCATGTGAGGCCTGGCCTGGATTTTCTGCTAATCTACTGAAGTTCCATCTCTGGTTTATTTGCCAGATGTTATTCCAGTGTGAGACATAAAGACAGACGAGTACACGCTTTCATTGCTTTTATCACTCGGATGCTGCAGAGGCAGCGACAAAAGTTTGCATTGTTCATTATTTTAAATAGGAAATTTCTAGTTATTTGGATCATTTCACACCTGTTTTTCTTGTATTTGAAAAATGGAGATTGTTGTTATTTTTTAAGGAATCAGTATTGTGTATTGTGTCTGCGCACAACAGACAACCAAGAAAATAACAAGTTTGACATGGAATTTTTGGCACTTTCTTACTAGCAGCTTTTTGTAGAGCCACATAATTGATCGTTATTCTTTTGCTGCATCTACTTATGATTCCTGAGAAAGAAAAGTTCAACAGGCATGAAATAGTAGTTTTGTTCCAACAAGGCAATTCCCCAAAAATGCCATTAGCTGGAATATAAGCTTATCTCAGTATGGTGCGCAGAGTGTACATTTGTACAGAAAATGAACAGTACCTGTAAGTGATAATAACCTAAGGAAATGGGAAATAATCCAGCAAAGACCATGACACAGGACTGGAAAGATGCATCACAACTTTCAATTGATCCATACTGTTGACAAAAGCCTCATAAGAAAAGGTTTCCAGGGCGGCTGTCAGTCATGAACAGTACCTGAGAGAGATGTCCAAAATAAATCTAGCAAGACCTGATACCCAAGAGATTAATCATCTACTGAAAGCTCAGAAAAGTACCCTCACATCTATAAGCCTACATGCAATCCCAAATGAAAAGTGTCTAGCTGGCAAATGCAGTTGATGCTAATTCTGAACACCAATGCAGTAATAGCATATCTGGTAAAAAAAAATAAAAATAAAAAAAATAAAAAAACATGGTCAAACACCATCAGCCGTTGATTGGCCTGCTTAGAACCCAGCTCTAAACATTACAAATTAAGTGGGGAATTATTTTCAACAAAATAAAAGGAAGACAACATCCTTTTAATAAGCCTTGAGAACTATTTCTGAAGACAACTTTAAGAAATTACAGGTAAGCTTGTCTATGAGGATTCAGGCTGTGTTGAAGAAAAAGGATCCTTCAATATGGACTTTCAAGCTTATAGGAACTGTACAAACAGTTTGTAACATATTTCTATTGGTTTTACTTTTGTTTAATGTTTTTGCCATTATATTTGCATGTGTCAATATTTAGAAGACTTAGCATTTTGCATACTGTGCAGTAATTTACTTTTATAATGGTATGAACAAACATAACACCAAACAACACATCATCAGTTGTCAGGAAAAGATAGGTAGATCCCAAAAGAGATGATAAATCAGTCATTTAAAAGAAACGCTCTCAGGATTTAATGCGGAATGAAAATATAAGAATTAGCTACATGGAGCCTATCTTCACACCAGCGTCTCCGTTAACGTTCAAACTGCGCAGCTGCGCGTGGAACACGACTGGATCGCATGGAACCCGCTGGTCTCCATGGAAACGCATAATTTGGACCAAATTCACTCGTAGTTGTTTACAAGAGCTAATCGTCGTTTCAGCTGTCTGAAAAAGCTGTCGTCTTTCACCTGTCCGTCCAAATTGTAAGTAAAATTGTTTTATTCAATGTTCGATCAAAATAGTTGTATGTAAAGAGATTCATGTCTATCATAAACAACTATTTAGTTTTTTTTTAAACGGAACATTAACGCATTGTGCTATGAACAGTTTGTTCCTGTGTTGGAGGTTTTGAGAATTTTATGATTTTATATTCAAATAAAGAAGAAATGTAATTAATTATGTTGTGATTTGCATGTCTAGTGTGTAAAAATGTTATAATCAACAACTAAATGGACATTTTGCAAGCTTATAGAAGTAAAACAGCCCTAAAAAACAAGGTTATGTAATGCTTCACTTTGAGAATCAAATAAAAACAAAAAGGGATACTTCCTTAATGCAATGTGGTAACTGTCTTTTTCTTTTTTTTTAAAGAACTGAAAACTTGAAATGCTGTTTTTCTCCTTTTATAAATATAAAACTTTATATTTTTTTAATCAAAATAAAAAATAAAATAAAGTGTGATTTGCATTGAGCACAACAGTATTATGTATCTTAAAATAAAACTGATTTGATGTTTTTTTTTTATTAACACACTTTTCTTATCTGTAAAATCTTAAAGCTACACAGACAACATCCTGCTGCTGAGCTGACAGAAATGTCCAGTTAAATGTTACATTTTCTCAGTTATTTCACACCTGATACCTGCAACTATTCAAGCTGGTCTCCATATGTTGTGATTATGTTCCAGATTTTCCAAAGCAACTTTGATTTTCATACAAAATGGAGAGTACCGAGGCAAAGAAAACCCCAAAGCTAAAAAGATTCAGGAAGTGGATGAAACGTTGCTGGGTATTGCAAATTGCCCTTGACACAGACATTCACATGGAACCATATATGTTTATATATATCTGCACTCTCCATTGCCTCATCTGTTTTGGATCTGTGTGTTTTCAGAGATGCTTAAGCAGAAGGAGGGAAAACACTGAGGAAAGACAAGAGAGTCCCAGTATACAAACTTCTTACCTCGAAGAAGCTGCAATGGAATCCTCTGAGGTTACAACGCAAACATTAAATTTATAATTGGGAATTGCACATTTTTCATGATAGTAATTTCCCAGAATTCCTGAGCTTTCAAAAACAGTCTAACACTCCAAAACCTCTTTTCTTGCCACCTGCAGTCGTCCCCCTGCAGCCCTGAGAGGAGTGCGCCATCTGAGCCGGGAAGCCTGCACAATGAAAGCTTAATGTCCTGCTTTCAGACTATCTCCAGCAGAACCCAGAGTGTGAGTGCCGAGCTGGCAGCGACTTCAAAGCTTCCCTGCTGTGCAGCGCACCCCCTGGCATCCAGATGTAAGTTTTCCAGGGAACATTTTCTGCTGTAGCTTGTAGCAGGATCAAGAGCAAGATGCAATTAACCAATTTTACTCATTACCTGCCTTCTTTCTTTTTTCAAAACTTTATATCGTCAACGGTTACTTGATATAAGCTGTGTTTTCACTGCAAGCCGGTATGTTTGATTTCTTATGAAATGCAGCTTATCTGCTTCTCCTTTTCCAAGGCAACTTAGCGCACCCTGCACATAATCACAACCCGGGCAGATATGAGCATGCGGGAGACAGAAGAATAAACAGATCCATCTATGGGGAGGCAGGCGAACAAACACAAAGCCAAGGCACCCTGAGGAGCGAGTCCATGGTGGAACACCTTTCTCAAAGAACAAGCATGGAGGAGATCATAGACGCTGAGCCTCATGCCTCTGCTGAGAATGTGGACAGTTGCTGTGAAGCTCCAACCCCTTTATTCAATCTTCCATCTGATGAAGAGCTGTCCAGCCAATCAGAGGGACAGGACGATGGTGATGACCTATCAATCTCCCAGCCAGACATGCATAGGCATTTGGTTGCCTCTCTGAGGGCAGTTAACCAGTTAAGCTCAGCTTCCAATGGGTCTTCTCTGATGTTAAAAAGGCTACAATGTTTCATTCCACTGTCAAAATCGCCTCCTATAAGTCAGAGATGCACATTTGCTCCACCTCTGGAAAAAAAGTCGCCCGATATGGCTTCACAAGACAACTCTAGATGCTCTACAGTAGATGAAATGGAAGAATACGCTTCTCAAAAAAGAACAACTACAACTGACACACTGCAGTCCTCCACTGAGGTCCTGGGTGCTTGTGCCCCTGACAACCCAGAGAATTTGGAGATGTTTAATGTTTTGTGCCAAGGAGAAGAGGAATACAAACACTCCCAGGCTCTAAATGAGTGCAACAGAGACATCGTATCCAGACCTGAAGAAAGGTAATCAAAGGATAAAGTATTTTTCAAATGTTGATTTCTTTTTTCCCCAGTAAAAAAATCTGGCTAGGTTTTATACGAGCAGCTGCTGAAGCGAAGACGTGGTTAACCTCACATTTTTGCCTGCTATTAACAATACCCTTTCCTCTAATAACTGCTGCAAAGCACACAACATATTCAGGCTTTGTCTTAGTGTCCAGCTGTATTAAAGCCATAAACAGATGTGATCAAATTAAGAAATCATTTTTACCTGATCTATTATTGTCAAGAAAACAAGCTTCATTTTCTCAAGATAATGGGTGTATTTATGTTGTTACAAGCCAATAAAGGCTGCTCTGTTACCTTTAGAAAAGAAGTTATTAAAAGGTGATGGCTTTATAAGAAACTATTGAAATTATCCATTATTCATAAGTTGCAGTGAAGAAATTTTCGTGATTCAGATGTGTTCAAAAAGCTTCTGAGAATGTTGTATGGCACTTCACCATCTCCTGCAGGTTATCGGAGGAGTTGCCAGTTCAGGTAAACCAGTGTCGGTTCTGCCATGGCGATGAAACTTCACCAGAGAACCCACTGCTGTCCCCCTGCCAGTGTTCAGGAAGTATGAAATTCGTTCACTTCGACTGCCTGAAAAAATGGCTCCAGATAAGGATCGAGTCAGGTCAGCAAACATTCGCATGAAAGCCAAAGATTAAAAAGGCTGTCAGTAAGTATCTGTGCAGGCTTATTGTATCTACTTTTCCAGGGTCATTTCTCCTTACTGTCCAAAACTGTGAGGTTTGCACAGCACGACTAATGGTGGACCCAGAGACATTTGACTGGATCGACTTCTACCAAGAGCATCGGGATCATCTGGTAAACTGCGAAAAAACTAATCTGTTATTGGACAAAGTCTAACAACTAAAACATTATGTTTATTTTTCACTGTTTCTAGATGGATGAACAATGGTATGGAGACCCATGGAGAGGAATTGTGATGAGGTTACAAGCACTTGAGCTTGTCATCGTATCTCTGCAGAGTAACTATATGCTTTTGAACCTTCTTGTTGAACTAATTCTTTCCACATAGTTTGACACAATGGGTGATATATGTGGGCCCAGCCACAGCATTAGAAAAAACACGTGAAAATGCACCTCAGTACCAGTTTATCATTGAGGTATTTGTGGATAAGGGACCCGCACACAGTGATTTCCAGTTTCAGGATTTGCATCGTGTAGCCACCGTGAAAACTCAGTTGTTTATTAATTGTTTAAGTGGGGTGTTCATTTCTGTCACCAGCTAGACGGACCAGCTTGGCTTCTCGACAATCCATGATGGAAAGAAGGAGGGAACAACGACAGCCATCAGATGACACATGACTACGTGCTGAATCAACGCAACTGAAAACAAACACTTTACAATAAATTGAAATGTGTTTAATTCAAGTGTGTGGATCAATATGACAGAGGGAACAGACACAGATTAATCTACAGTTACGTTTTTTTTATTCATTTATTTTATTTTCAAATTGTGTAATAAATCCAGAAAATATAAAACTCCATCAAAACTGTGTTTTCACAACTGTAACATTGAAAATTCTGCTTTACAGAGTTTGTAGTCAAAGTGATACGAAACATGTTCCTATAGTATGACAACTTATTCAGCAACACTGTTTCTGCTCTATTCTATAACAAAAACATATTAGTAAGCAGATGACTTTTTCTGTTATATATATCATCCCACTGAACTGTACGGTGCATGTTCCCCTCAAACATCTACTAACTTAACATTTAACACAATGTAAATGTTCAGAGTCAAGTCTAAACATCAGGAATGTTGGTGCCAACAATGTGCGCTAATGTCCCATAAGTGAAATCACTGATGCTCTTCATTGTGATTCCTGTGATGTGGCTCAGTTCACAGACTACCTGCAACATTAAACACAGTTTGTGTGGCACAAAAAGCATTCGTAATAGGAACATTAACATTTTGAGTCAGATCTGTTGGGTGAGTTGATCTGGAAATTTCATACCCAAAGAAATGTTAACATAATTTTGTAAGGGTAGTTAAAATGTTGATAAAAACCATTAGTATTTCACCTGTTCCCATTCCCTGATATAGTGGATGAATGTAGCCACAGCGATGACACCGACACCGAGAAGCATGCAGTCTTCGGTCACGGTCACAAACTTCTCTCTAGTTTTCAGAGAGGATAAATGCAGTAATGAAGCAGGTAAAATTGATTATATTGGATGGAAATGATGTGTGTGGCTTTTCTCCCCGTGCATTTAAGATCCTTCAGGAATTATGATTTGATGGAAGCATAAAGTTGGAAAACAGAATAGTGAAAAGAGTGGCCTGGGTGAGTGATACTGAGTTGGAAGACTCAATAACTGGCCAAGCAGGGGGAGATTGTTGTATTTTGATCATCTGCAGTAGAAGCATAATAGCAGAAAACCCAAGTTCTGGCTTTACATGCCCAATAATAACTGTGCAGAATGGAGAGGCCAAGACCCCCCCCATCTCAGTGGTCTTCTGCATATGTATCATGGCAATACGGGGATGCTTGTTGGATCAAATAAAGGGCATGGTTATGGAATCATCATCTTCAAAAAACACTCAGTGAGAAAAATAGGCACATTTTTAAAAAGTAAGAAGAAAGTAAAAAGAAACTGGGGTAAAATTACCATCTTTACAATATTAACACAGCCAATCAGAGACAGTGGAAGGAGTTCCCATTTCTCAGTCATAGTTTTAATCTTATCCAGTAGGTCTAAATAATTCAGTTTGAGCAACAGTTTGGAATTGGGGAATTTTAACACCCGGGTAATCAAAACGATTGTAATTCTGAATTTCTAATCAGCAAGAAAGGCTGGATCAAAGTTGTGAGATGAGCATGTATGCAGTCTTGCCCCCGTCGAATATCTGTTACGAATGACGGCAGATTGGTCGGGATGAATCAGAGAGCCAGTGTACTTTTATCTGTTTGCAAGCACATTGGCAATAATCTTTTGATCACTATTTATGCAGACTTAAGGGAAGATAGGATGTGATGTTAGTAGTCTCAACCGTGTCTTGTTAATGAGAAGACAAATGTGTGCAACATAAACTGAGTCGGGGAAAATTCCCTCATTAAAATATCATTTTATCATACAGAGCAATAAGGGAGCAATAACGTCAATATGCCCTTCATAAAACTCCATGCCAAAGCCATCAGGGCCACAGGCCTTACCATTACGAAAGGAGTGAAGAGGAGTTTTAATTTCATCAAGTGAGAATTCAGTCAAGGTCCTTGATGGCAATTTCAGAAAGGACAGGGATATCCATAAAATCAAGGAAAACATGCATCCCTGGCTTCCTCTAATGACAGCTTTACAAGTTTCCCATAGCACTGAGTCTGAGACCTCCCACTTTGTCATTAAAGAAGAGAAAATCAGAAATCTTAGCAGTTAGCTGGTCTTTGTATAAAGAAGGATTCAGCCTTCAGTTAAAGAATTAATTGGAAGCGGAATTAATTGACAATAAAATGGGGCATAAAGGGAAAAAAAATAATACTATGATATTGAGAGCTTTCTACCTTTGAGATAAGATCAATGGAAACTAAAAAGTAATCAATTCCGGAGAAACAATCACAGTGCTTTTCAGATGGATGTTGTCAACCAGTTTGACCGATCTGGTTAGATTATTTATCACTGGAACAGACTTTAGCAGAGGGGGGGGGGGTTAGTGGAAGAATATAAAATCTCCCACCGATCAGCAAACCTTTCTGGCTCAGCTGATGAGGTGTTGACCAAGTTCTTGTAGGAAACCTGGAGTTTGGCGGTGCAGCATAAACTACATTTGGCACCATCAGCTTCCTCCCAAACCGCGTTGAAGGCTTGTCGCCGTGAAGCAGTGGGGTCATCTGGCGACTGAGCCGAAAGATTTTCATCAAGTCGGTGACATTATGAATTTTCACGATGATGAGTCGACAGTGTTCTGTGGGTCCAGGCGGGGGGGCTGCAAGCTGCGGTGCACATGCTCAATCTTCACAGGCTAAGTTAAATCATCAGGGCCAAATAGCTCGGAAAGTAAACGAGACACAAACTCAGTAGGATGTCCACGATTCTGACATTGAGCCTTTTGGAGCGACCTTCCAGGTCATTGACCTTAGACAGACGGGAGAAAAAAGCTGTTCCCCTGATCACCTTGAAAACTGAGCCACTGTTTTATTGGTTAGATTCTACTGGTTTGTTTTTATGGTGGAACTTCCCCCCACCTCCTCCTCTCTTTTTTTTTTTGGTTTGATGATTTGAAATGTTTTTGTTTGCTTGGTTCTGTTTTTCTCATTTCATTCTCTGCTCTCACAGCAGTAGTTCTCCGCTGAAAACAGCTGCTGGCTTGCTGAGCATAATTGCAATATCTGCTCAACAAGTCAGCAAACACACAGACAATGTCGGTGTAAAAAGAAGTTGGAAAAAACACCAAAGAGATAGTCTGAGCTGAGTGAAGAAATGTAACTACAACAGGAACGGGGCTTTCAAATGAATTTGGACAATGCTGAGGTTATGTTAGAGATGTAAACATCTGTTTGCAAACACGTTTGTTACTAATCGATAGGATGTGTGATAACTATTGTTGTCACTTTAATTTCCCTGCTGCTTTAAAGTGGTTGAAATCCTAACCACCCCAGCGTTGCCAATGTATCTACAGAATTATCTGCCATGATTTAATAGCTCTTGGGTAACTGTGTTATATGAGCAACAAGCCAAAACAAACTGGTTGCAGACTTCAGGTCTGTCAGTCAAGCAGCTTGTCAAACTCTATCATTATGGTCGCCACCTGTTTCAAAACATCAAGTGCTTCACTTTAAAGAGAAGTGTGATACCTCTGTTTCTGGGATGGGCAGACACACTGAGTGGCAACTTTTAACAAGGTGTCATAGATGGCAGTCCTCTGCAGGGTGATGAACCGGAGGACAGGATGGCACAAGTGATAAAGCCGCTCTACAGGGATGGAGGGTTCATTGTGTCCTGTAAAAGTTTCAGCATGTCAAAAGTCAGTACTTTGATTTATATCTTCAGTCTGAAATAAGTTGCCCTTTGATTACTAAACATCTTACCGAGCACTTCTAGAAGTATTTCCACGTACGTCAGTGGGTTGAGGACATTTAGCTTGAATTCAAGTCCTTTGAAGACCCTCAGCTCTGAGTCCAGGAGAGTCTTTTTGGAAACGGTGAGGCCGACTGAACGCAGGAATCGTACCGCAGTATCGTTGTCGATCATCTAGAGAAAAAGAATTATCAGTGATGATTTTTATTTTTTTAAGGACACCGGTTGTTATAAATCGCTAGCATGGCAGAACCTACATGATGATGCAAGAACAGTTTGCTTGCAAGCTGCATACAGGAGAAGATGATGAGAGGAAATTTATCTTTGAGCATGTCAAATGTAGCTTCCTCAAAATTTGTTGATTCAGCAGCCGTTGCACCTTGAGGCACAGATGTGGTGAGAAAATCGGAAAGGTGCTTGACCATGAACCTAGGGAAGATATGATAGTCTTAGCTATATGAATAGCAAGTCTAAAAGAAAGATCTGACAAGAAGAGAAGAATAAGCTACGTTTTTACCTTTGCACCAATTCAATGGTATGGTATCCAACCAGAGGATCAAGCCTGAGTTCTTCAATAATGAGGAAGATGAATTCTAAGAGACACAAGAGGGATACAGGAGAAAATCATGTGCATGTGTTTAATATTTCTATATTACAGTGTGTGATAAAGGAATATCTAAATTAAGTTTGATGTATCTGAGCCTAAGCGATTACTCACTGTCATACATATGCTTTTTACAGGGATGAGCACATCAGAAATAAAAAAAAAAATCAATATGTTGCATTATTTATCAAGGTACAAATTATCCTGCTGATGAAAGAAATGGTACAAAAACACAGATAATCCAATAAAGACAAGAAATAAAAATAACTCAACCATTGTTCAACAGTGACGTATAATACTCGCAGTAATTAATGAACATAACTCAACATATGGTTGTTTTCTGGAAGTGATTAACACTGAGCTCTACATCAGGCTTATCTGAGGTGCTGCTTGACTATGACACAGTGATATGTTTATACCGAAACCTTTCATTATGGCAAGGCTCAAAATTAAAGGTATAACAGAGACTATAAGGTGATGACAGGGTGCATCGAAGCAATAAAACGTAGCAGGACTTTCAAATGATTTCTCATAGTAGTAGATACCTTGTTTAAATTTTCTGCTTAAGAGCCATTTATTTAATGAAAATAGTAATTAACAAGTGAAAATACTACAAAAAACATCTATATAGGTAAAAGCATGTTCGTTTTTCTATTATTTGTAGTTTAAGTATTTGAAGAATTAAATAAAAACGAGGGTGTTTGTTCCCTCTGACTGCTAAAGCATGCTAAATGACATGAGATTACTATAACTGAATTGCAGCTATAAGGGCTGGAGATGGTCTGGTCTACTTGAAATTGCAAACGCATGAGGTGTTGTGAAAGGTTTAAAGGGATAGAAACAAAAGAATTAATAAAGTTGCACATTGCACATGTTCAGTGTGATATTTTGAGCATCTACTTTAATAAAAGGTTAAAGAGGCAAAACTTTAAAACCTGTGTTTTAATGTGTTGTATTTTCAGTAAGAGCTTTACTTAATTACTAAAGTGGTCATATAAATGCAGTGAAGCTCAAAAACAACGTTTGCTTCCACATAGTAGTAGATTGGATGCAAATAGTGGCATTTAATGCAAATATGAGTCCTCCAGGTAAAACACAAATACCGTTAAATTGTATGTTAGCTAAAATACTTTCAAGATAACTATTTAAAACAAGGGCATCACAGCGTGATAGTACACAAACAATTAAAGCTATTGATGATAGTCCAGTGTATGTATCAGTTTCTGACCCATTTACGAGTTATTATGTTATTATATTTGTCATTGAAAGCAAAACTTACCAACGATTCTTTTTTGTTTGAAGCTCCCGCTGCATTTTGGTAAACTATTGAGGTTGTCTTTGTTTTTCTTGTTGGACTGGATAAGAAATTCATTGAGAAGGTCAAAGGAGGCTTGCCCGAAACTTATGCTTCCAACGGTTTGTTGGTGTGGGAAACAAAATCGTGTCGCCATTTTAGCTTTAACAAGGAAGTTATCTTACTGTTGACAAAACGTTTTTAGAAATAAGAATCTGTCGTGGAGCCGTATTTGGTTTAAAATTAAAATAAAATCCAAGAATAATTCTTCCCCTGATATTTATCTTTTCCGACAGATGGCACTATTGCTGCGGTTTTCACCTAGGGTCTTTTTTTCTGATAGGAACCAAAGTTGCCATCGGGGTTCATTTCTATGTTGCACAAACTTGTTCCGTCTGCTTGTTACGTATCAAGCAGATCTCACAACACGCGGATAAGCTACTAAAGGGTTATCTTAAACGCTGTGAGAGTATTAGATCATTTGAAAGTTAGTGGTACTGCTAACGCTTGTGAAACTGCCTCTTTTCCTCTACTGACAGCAGACATGGCCGACAAGAAACCTCCGAAGTCTGATGCTCCATTTGCAACCCGGATAGATCCAACTAAAGATTCTCTTTCTCGTGAACAGATGCATTTTATCAGACAAGTAGAGCTTGAACAGTGGAAGAAGAAAACATCACAGCTCCGGGGACGGAATCTTGTGACGGGACTGGCTATTGGAGCGCTCGTGCTGGGAATCTGTATCCTTGCCATGCTCACTAACATCTATGCAAGGTGAACTATGTAACGTTAGCCTAGCATGCTAAAGTTACCCAGTTCCTCCTTACTTTGGATCAGGTTAAATCCCAATATATATCCAAATGTTTTTTTTTGTTTTTTTTTAACTCAACGGGTTGTTGCTTTTGTGAAGTTTTTTGTTGGCCAACTTTCACGTTTAGATAACGTGACTTTTAGCTAAAGTATCTTAACAAGAGTTTACTGTGAAGGTAACTAAGAAATTAGCACCAGTCATTAAGGTGTACTGAGCAGGTTGTGATGTTTGGAATTAATTTCCTGAACGCATCTCCAGCTTCTTGTAATGTTGAAAATGCAAAGTTATTTTAGACTGGAAAAGGAGAGTAAGTTGCATATCATGAAACCGCCTTATGTCATCTTATAGTAAATCTTTCAGTAAATATAAACAATTTTTCCCCGCGATATAATTTAAAACAAAATGAATCGAGAAATTAAAAAAACTAATAATCCAGGGTGCATCATATAAAATTATTCATAGTATTGAGGAAAATGAATAGTAACTACTGGAAACTGAACATTGAATGGATGTGATCTACTGGTCCTCCGCAGCACTGGATTAGAAACTGGTACATTTCTTACACCAGTCAAGGGCGTAGAATTGGTTAGGAACCAGTGACTGTAGAAGAAATGGACGAACCTTAAGACCACGTGACCCGTAGGTTTCTGCATTTGCAAATCACAGTGTTTGATAATGAATGAATGAATACAATAAGCAATTCCTCTTATATAATTCCATTTCAAATGTGAAATTACAAAATGCTTTGGAAATTTGATTTCTTTTTATATGAATTGATTGTTGAATTGGAAATTAT
The DNA here is from genome assembly GCA_037177055.1 of Atherinosoma microstoma. Taxonomy (NCBI): domain Eukaryota; kingdom Metazoa; phylum Chordata; class Actinopteri; order Atheriniformes; family Atherinidae; genus Atherinosoma; species Atherinosoma microstoma. Next base: position 4,948,505 of record JBBBVU010000023.1, on the reverse strand, counting down.
ATTTAGTTATCTATATTTTTATTTCACATTAATTATCATGAAAAAGCTGTATTGCTTTTTCAATGACTCTCCTGGTCCTCCATACAAACATACACTGTAGTAAAAACAATTCAGAACATTTAAATGGGTCAGCAGAAGGGAGACTTTTGCTGATTTAATTCATATTTAAAGATATTTGAGTTTATTTATTTTTTTATTTTTATTTTTTACAGTTTAAGTTTCCTGAATTTTATCTTTTATGCCCACAATTTCTCCTTTAAATATACATTTAATGCATATACAACCTGCCATAGAAAAATATATACAATTACAACCAATCAATGACAGGATGCATGGAGGGGAAAAAAAGCATTTGTTTCATGAGCGATGTTAATAGTTTAGTCAACTGTTGATTTTCAAGATAAATAGATTCACAACTGATAACATTGCAGGGAAAAACAGTGATGCAAAATGCTTAAGAGGGCGGAAGTTTTGCTTTGTCACATCACCATGGCAACCCCTTTGTGATATCACTGGGACATCACTGAAAGTGTGTATTCCGTTTGGTCATTTTCACAGATCCAATTAGACAAGCGTTGCATTGGTGAGTTTTTCCACACAGCAAATCCAGAAAGTCAAGGTCCAAGACTTTTAGTCTTATTTCAATACTAATATTTTACAAATATTGAAATTGTTAAACAGGTACCTACCCACATAACTCTGAACAGCCCTGGAAAAAATTGATTCTCAAAGACCAATAAAAGGACATTCCAACCAAAATAAAACCGTCTTTGAGCACAACATCTTAAGTTGTGATAATGAGGCTTTGCATCAAGACATTCAGGGTCTTGATATGAGAATAGAGGACAAGTCACTGGAGGCAAGTGTCTTAAGAAGGGAAAATTGCCAACTCGAGGACAAGTGGGCAGAAGAAAACGTTTCAAGACAGCTGAATAAGGAATCTTTGGAGAAAGAGGAATTTCTTGTACAACTGAAGGAACCTACGGATGACTGTTGTGTGGCCGGAAACATGACACCTGAGAGAAACAGTGACTCTGAAGACAAGTATCGTTTGATCAAAACAGAACGTGAGGCTCCGCAAGAGCAGAACAAGACCATAAAAACCGAACTAATTAACGATAAAAAGAAAAGTCAGGAAAACAGTACTGTCATGAAAGACTTAGAAGTTATTGAGCATAGGGTTAAAGTCCTCATGCAGGGAAAAGTATCTGATAAAGAAAAGAATCAGGTCTTGGACAAAGAAGTCCAAAAGCTCCATGATGAACAGAATGCCATGAGACTCCTAAATGAGGCTTTGGAGCAGAAGGTCCAGCAGCTAACAGCAGACCTAAAAGACCTTGAAGACAAGTATAATGTGCTCAAGAGAGAAAACGAGGCTCTGCAACAAAGAAGTGAGTCGCCAGAAACAGAATGCGCAAACAAAAGCAAAGAGGCCATAACCAAAACAGACATGGCCGTACAATGTGGAATGGAAGAATTTAGTGGAAATGATATTAATGCGCAGACTCAAGATGATTCAGCATTTAGTACACGCAAAGAAGTACCTGAAGATGTCTCCCAAACACAGAATTCGTCCTTTCCAGACAGTGCAAAAGAGCTGGGACGGAAACTCGCAAATGCTGGAGATGTTTTAGAACAAAGACATCAACAAACGAAGAGAAGCTGATTTTTTTTTGTGTTGAATTTGAGCCTCCACACTAAAAACATTAAAGGTGCATTGTACAAGTTTAAATGCTAAATACTATTATTTTCTTTCCCCAACATCCTCTTACAATTGCCTGATGTGTAGGATGAGCTGATCTCTATTCACTGCAGTTGCCTCCTATAGTATTGTTTCTGCTCAATGAGAGGGATTCGGGCTAGAATCCTCAGGGGTGTGCATGTGGGTTGACACGCTGCGCGTGCTCGTTAACCTGGCCGCTGCCAGTATTGTATTGTTTACTCCGCTGTCATTAGACAACACTGACGACTAAACATGGATAACAAGAGACCGGCGGTGCCTCTCAAACACCAACACATCCTCCACATAAGACAAAGAAAAGAAAAATTTTGTTTAGTGTGATGAAAAGGGCCAAACTGGAGTCTGACGGCCGCAGGAGTAAAACCAGAGTCAACATGGGAGCAGCTTTCCATAAATGGAGGGAGCTCCGATCTGCTCTGGGAATAAAACTGGACCCTCAAAGGCTCGTGGCTATGCTATTATTTATTAATTAATTTATTAATTAATTTATTTATTAGCGCAAGCTGTTGTACTCTTATATCGTCATGGCTGTGATTAGTTCGTAGGCACAAGGCTGTAGGCTGAGTACTGATTTCGGGCGATTGCAGATTCATCAGGTCATATTTACAAATTTCTAGACGCACTTACAATAAACTAATATTCTCAACACAAACCACTGTGTTGCCGTGGACGATGAAGATGTCGTCTTGACATTGAAAATAATAAACAATTATCAGTGAAATAATCTAATCTAGCTAAATAGATTTTATAGTTTGTGCATCTAACTCCGGGCTCGGACTGAGTGCAGTGCAGGGAAATAAAACCAACGCAGTCGAAGCGGCCCATGCGTGTGCACAACATTGGCGTCACTTCCACTTGTCGCCATAGGGGGCAGACTTCTGGAAAAAAAGCTAGAACTTGCGCTTTTTCTTACGTTTTCGCCGGCTTACATTTGTCTAGGAATGAACGATAACCTTTGTTGCAAAGTTCGATAAGTAAAACTTGACCGATATTAACAACAGATATTTATTTTCGGCTGTTTGTGTGTCGGGAGGAGTGGGAGGAATGGGGGTGTAGCCAGGCAGTACAGTTTTGGAAATGTGACAGTGAAGGCAGCATTGTGGTGTGTTAAACTGAAGCATAGAAGCAGTAGCTTGTCATGGTATTGAAAGAAGATACTCAAAAAGCAGTATGCAATACTTGCAACATCCAAGTAATGTGAGGAGGATGTCACATCAAATCAGTCAACACTATCAGTTTGATATATCATCTGAAAAACCACCAACCAGAGGTTCACAGACTTTGGCAGGAAGCTAACGCTGCTAACGCTAACTTTAATTTTGTACAGAAAAGAAAAATCCTTTAGAAGAATAATATAGAAGAATAATCCAGAATTTGATCATCTTAACTTAATTTTTTGACAAACCATATCGGTAAATTGCAAAAATATTAATATCTGATTTCGGTATCAGCCAAAATTTTCCTATCGGTGCATCCCTAGTTAACAACACATGACTTCCGGTTTGACGGAGGCATAAAAAGTAGTTTCCTCCGACCAACTTAAATTTAAGGCTAAACTCCGGCTAAAACTCAAGAAATAAGGTCAAATTAAAGCCGCAAGCAACGATGGAGACCCTCGCACCTACGGCGCCGCCCGGCCTAATCTACCGCCACGTTCCCACGCGACCTCCGTGCCACACAGTTCACACCTTCATCTGCAGCCACTCATGTTGTCATGCAGCTGCAGGCAGCATTTCCTCACCACCCCTTACGACACAGTCAAAGCAGCACCTCAGTGTGTGTGAAGGCCATCATAACCTGTTTCATGGCGTCTGAGAAATATTCACCA
>JBBBVU010000023.1:4891555-4944836 GCA_037177055.1 Atherinosoma microstoma | reverse complement strand
TTCACCATGGATACGTTTGGTGGAGCAACTTGAGTCTTGTACTGTGGTGTCAAGAAAGGGTTTGAGATGTTGTCAAACACTTTCAGGTGTATAGGTTAATTGTTGAGAAGCAGGGCCCCACAGTATGCAAAACATAACTTCCTGTTGTAAGTGGGTGGAGATAAGGACTGCAAGGGATGTCTGTACGTGGATCTGTTCTGGGTCCCACCCTGATCAAGTACTGTCAGTTTGATGGAGATTTGATGGAGAATATGAAATATGATTTATTAGGATTTTTGTGGCAATGGCGTGATTTGCCATCCGCCATGGACACACCCATTAATTTAGGAATAATAGTGCGTTCCACTTGTCCTCGGAACTCGGATTTCTGAGATAATCTGTCAGGAAATGACGAGGCGATCTCGGAATTCTGAGCTGGGAACTCGTATTTGGCAGAGGACCCCGAGATACGAGATTTAAAGATGGCTGCGCCATGTGCCATTATTAAAATGATTATAATACATTTTGTGTCCGTTAGGTCTTTAGTATAAACAACAGCGGGTTGTTGTTGTCATAATTACCTTGTTACGGTTGGCTTACTCCTGAAAAATTACATCTATATGTTCGATTTATGATTCAACTATGACTAAAACTGGCTGGAGTTTTCATAGTGCACATTTGAATGAGTCTGTGATTTATTAGTTTCATGATCATTTGTAGACGCTCACAAACTTGTTATTTTGGAGATGTCTATTTGTTCCGAGTTGGTGCAACTGGAACGCCAACAAACTGGTAATGACGTCACTTACTCTTGCCTGCTCGAAATTCCGAGACAACTGGAATGCACCAGCTTTTGATACCTTTTGGTCCCATGGGTCTTGTGCTCATATCAACCTATTTTCCAGCTGATAGGACAAACTCCTTAGGACTAGTTGGGTAAAATGTATTGCAAAGATATGGGCAAAAATCCTCTCAAAAATGGCACTCTTTGATTAATAGCCAACTTCCTCTTCAATCTAGCCTATAGGTCCAAAAGACTTTTTTGCTGGACATGGCCTTGTGCATACATGTAGTGAATTTCATCCATGTGAGTAAATGTAGTGGGCAAGAAAACACGTTAATGTCTTGACTTTTTGTGAAAAAGTGCTATTTGCACATGTAGAGGGCGCCTCTGCCACGCACTTTAACTTAGGAAAAATTATTTTGATAACTTTCAGTCATGAGGTCCCAAACAACCTTCAGGCCAATAAGACAAAATCCTTCGGGCTACATAGTTAAAACGTAATGCACAGAAAAAAATGAGCTCCAAAAATGCCATCTTTTTCAAGATGGACGACTTCCTGTTGACTTTAGCCTACAGGTCCGAGAGATTTTTTGTACGTCCTGACATGTTCTAACAACCTACCAAATTTCATCGTTATCGGTCCCTGTAGTGGGCAGGGCCTGTTAAATGAAAATTCACAGGGGACGCCAGAGAGCCATTTTTGAATATATTCAGAATATTGGAATAAAATCCAGTTCAGGGCTTGGGTCTGTTCAACAATCCCAAGTTTCTCCACAATCAATGTTTCTGTCAGTTACAGAGACTTCCTCTTTTATGGCGGTGGCTCAACATTCGCCACGGTTACGTTTGTCAAAGGAACTTGAGATTTTTTCGGTGGTACCATGAATGGGTTTGACATGTGAACAAATCTCAAGTCTGTAGGCTTAAAAGTTAGGAAGCAGGTCTGCGCAGAGTGGAAAAAGTCACTTATTGTTGCAAGTGGGCAGAGTTAAGGCGTATGCAGGAAATGATGGTATGCATCTGTTTAAGGTCAGATCCTGATTAAGCCGTCAAATTTTCTATGATTGGCTAAAATTTGACCGATTTATAGGCATTGATGATGTCATGGCGTCACATCGAAGTTCGCCGTGCCGCCATGACCACACCCACCGGTGAAAAGTCACAGTTTTCAGTGGAAAGTCTCACCAACTTGTTTACTGTTTCTAGAATATTTTTCAAGATTTTTATGTCGGGGATCTTCGAGTTATAAGCCTTTTAGTAAAAAACAGGAATGGCGCCACCAGGGGGCATTGGGCTTTGTTGTTGACAAAATCTTGATATGTCGTCATGTTGAGGATGGGACTGACATCATATGTGATCAATTTTGTGCAGATATCTGCTTGTATGTGAAAGTTATGACTTCCTTTTTCATGGCGAAACGTCAAACTTTGAGGGGCCGCCACGCATTCAAGTTTGGCTCCTATTGTGTTTCTGTTCTATTTGTATATTTTCTGTATTTTTCCAGTCCAACTTGAGCCATCATTGCACCTTTTGTAGTATATCAGCATGAATAATGGGAATCACAGAGTAATGCATTACACATCAACTAAAATGACAGTGAAGTTCAGTAAGTTTGTTACTTAAACACACCGAACATTATAAAACTGAATTTCATGAATTTCATGCAAAAATAGCGTTTCTCGAATTTAAATATAATTTTCTCTGCTGTTAGATTACTGCTTGCATCACTTATTTGTCATGTAATGTGCATTTTTTCCTTCCTACCTTCAAATATTTGCCTTAACCATTTGCGTCCAAATCAGATGGCTACACATTTTATTCAGTCTCCCAGGAGCGGATCATGGATGAGATGGATGAGGAGGCCAAGCGAGCGAGACAGCAGGGACCAAAGACTGGTGCCAACTGAGGCAGATGTGCTGCATGCCTGTTGACGGGTTCTGTGTTTGTCCTCCACTCAACCAGGAGGGGACTGATGATGCCACTGATCCTAATTCCACGGCTGGCTGCTGTTTTTTTATGTGGAGATCGAACTGGACTTGTTTTGTCTTGATTTTGGGGGGGTGAAAGTGTGCTTTTTTTTTGTTTAGTTTTTTTAGTTGACGTGTATTAATAAGTTTCCTCTCAGTGGAATGGACTAATCCACCGACCTCAACATGGCCTTGCAAAGCTAAACAAAAGGCCCAAACTGGATTACCACCTCTAACCTGTGGTTTCCAGTTCTGATCATGTAATGTGCACAGTATGAGGGAAATGTACACGATAGCAGTCAGCTTATGACTTAAAATCTACAGTGGCCTTCGACAAAAGCAAACGCAGGTAACACTGAGCAGAATATGCGCGAATTAACTTGGTGAAATCTATTATTTATGCTGATGAATTGTTGATTTATATAATAAAAAATCTCATGTACTGGATTGTATTTGATGTACAGTCTTTAAAAGTTATTGTTTTATGTAAGTAAAATGTACACAGCAACAAGTAAACGTGACAAAAAAGAGCCGTGGTGTTTACATTTGCTTTTATTTTAGTCAAAATTTAATATATGGAATCTGATCTAGCCACATAATCTTGAGTAAAAATATAAAGTAAGACAATGTAAAGGAAAGGCACAGATTCAGCTTGGCAGGACAGCAGCTTCAGAAAGCAATACAATTATATATTTACATTCAAAATTTCAAACTTTTGACTTTTTCTTTGAATACAATATTACAGGAGTTTGACTGCCAGGATATTCAGTGTGCACATTGAATATTTTATAAGGCAACAGCTACAGATTCACAGCTTTCTCTACACCCCCAGATCATTACTGTGATCCAACAAAAACTGGAGAATAATACACCTCCCTTCTGGACAAATGAAAGAAAAACTTCTCCTTGAGTGAAGTGTTTTAACAACAAATAGGTTAAAAGAGAACTAAAATAGAATTTACTAAAGTGCACAAGGTGCTTGATCAATGGAACAAGCGGCAAATATGATTTATACTTAAAAATGAATTAAGGTGGCAGAAATATTTCGTTTACTCTTAGCTTGTAAACATGAATGCATTCAGTTATATACACATGTACAGTGAACAGGAAAAGCCAGTAGTCCAAGACCTAAGTGAGTTTTCACAACTAATAAATATGAAGATGAGTTTTTAAATGGTAAAAATGATCTGTGATGCTTGTATTTAAGTACCATTCCCAAACACTTGTTCCCATTTAACAACCGGTCTTTTTTTTCTGCTAACATTTCTAATGATTGCACAATGTTTTTCTCTGAAGTGTCACATCTTCATAATGTTCATCTGTGCACTGTTATATGGTGGGATACAGGATGAGAATGTAGGTTATTCTATCAGTTTAGCAAAATAAGCCAAAGACAGACTACAACACATTGTTTTCATGACACATTTGTATAAATCAAACTTCAAAATGCATCTAAATTGTCTCCATCTGGCCCTCGGAAGGCAACAATCCCAGCCCGACTGAATGGGAATAAATTCACTGTGCAGTCAGTAGGTGCTGACACATTATTATGAAACTACAGCAATTAAAGCCAACTGCATCTGGAAATAAAAAGCTTCGAAGCGTCACTGTGGTTCACATTACCGTGCTAAGATTAACAGCATCAAGGAAATTCTGTGTCAATTTAATGGTTAAGTGACACAATTCTGCAGCACTTTGTACCATCACTTGACTGCGTCAAAGCATTGCTCAGAGAAAAACATTTCACAGAAATTTTGCAGGGAGCTGTGGCGAGTTAGTGACGCCTGAACCGCTTGGGTTTGACAGTTTATGTACAAGAGAGGGGAAAAAAAAAAATATAACTTTTAACATAGACCAGACCGCTCGTCGCTCTGTGCTTCAGCCGCTGTCGGATCTGACGAAGGGGCTGAAAACTGGACATCTGCCGCCCATCCAGCTTCACCGATGACAGTTTCTATACATACGAGGTAAGTGACCGCTGACGGAAGGGGGGGAGCAGTTTGCCGATCGGTGCGGCCGGTGAAAGGGTTAAAGCCCGTCCACCTGCGGGAGAGTTTTTGACCACTTGCAGTCACTTAAGATGAGGTAGTCCAGATATACAGCGTTGCTTGGCTGACAGTTTCTTACTAGAAAAGTGAAACGAGGTGGAAAAAAAAAAGAGCAATTTTATTTTATGTTCTGTTCAACAAGAGGGCTAGTAAAGTTTCCACATGCAGCGTTCACTCACCATTCTACTTATGTCGGTGGCAAAGGTGACGCCTTTGCTGGATTTATCCTGTGAACCGCTGCTGCTGCCTCCGAGAGAGTTTCTCCTAATGATACCTTAGAAAAGAGAGTGTTCTATAAAAAAATCCATTCCGACATAGAGCTGTCACGTACGTTAAAGACATTGGATTAGAATAAGAGAAATCCATTTTCTTTGTTACCTGGGAGAGGCAGCATGTCCATGCGTTGCAGGCTGTTCCTGCGTGATGATGGGAAACCGTTCCCTTTGGACAGGCGGCGCTGCCGGCTGGACAGCATAGCAGCAGGAGAGACGATCCCTGGCGGGGGAACCTTCCCCATCCTCTCATACAGCTCCTCAATCTCTCTCTTCTGGGCGGCCTGCAGAGCCTGAACCTCCGTCAGATGTCTGATAACAGAAAAATATAACACTTGAATGAGAGTTTAGTCATACTTGGAGACCCTTGTCCTTTTAAAATTTTGAGGTCTGCAAATATGCTGAGAAAACTGTGCCAAAATGGCCATTTTGGATATTTTTTTCCAGACTGTAAGCTGGAAACCTCTCTAATTTTGTTCTGCTTTACTTTACCATAGTTGAAAGTTGCAGAGGTAATATTCACATATTGTACTATGATTTGATAGAGGTTAAGAGCTGCAGCTGCATCATTCCAAAAGGATATTCATTTTGGAAAGTGAAACTTTGCATTTGTTCTATGTGCCATTTTAACTCATTCTTTACCAGTGGCATACACACTGGTTTTTACATATCTTAACAAATCTAACTAGTGTTTCCTGTACTATGCTTCCAAAAGTATAAAAAAATGACCTTGTGGTTGCAGAGATATTTTCATTTCATTATGGGTATGCAATTTTCTAGCAGAGGCCTTAAATATAGGCACAGGACTCAAAGGGTTAAATAGGTTTTTTTAGGTTTATTTTTTTGTAACTATTCAATCAACCAATTTATTCTTTTTTTTCTACATCTTTTCAAAGGTTTCTTGCTTTTTTAAATTCTTTTTTGAGTTTTGTATTGATACAGGAAAACTGCTGGTTCATACACGGGTGATTCTTAGAAATATAAAACAAGTGGAAACATGATTGCTTAGAGGGGGGGTGTCAAATGTACGGCCCGGGGGCCAAAACCGGCACACTAGAGGCTTCAATCTGACCGGTGGGATGAACTTGGTAAATGTGAAAATGACATAGAAGACATTAAATGTTAAATTTTTTTTTTACTAAAAGTAACAGAAACTCCTAATTTGTCCAAGTTAGGTTGCATTCGTATATTTAAATCCCAAACATTAACTATATAATTCATACATTTTTTACTTCATAGCTTTTACTTCAGTTTGTATGATGAGGTGAGTCGATTCAGGTCTGTACATTTAAAATAACTTCTATCTCTTGGCAAGTTTTTTTAAATTTTATTTGTATTTTAAACCTTGTTTTTCATTTGTGCTGTTTCTATGCTTTTATACTTATTGTACAGCATTTTAGTCAGCTGTTATGTTGTGCTTTACAAATAAAATGGTATGGTAATGTTAGAGTTGGTTACTCTAATCATAACGTGAAATACTGTATTTTCCAGTTCCAAATACCTGTAATTAAACGTTTTAGCTGCAAGTAATAAACAGAGGCAAAATATTGTTAAAACTGCTCTTATTTTTCTCAAGAGTTATAAGGTTGTTCAAAATGTTTTTCTTAAAGGGTACTATATTAAATATAAATATGTTTATAGTGTAGTTTTCCTTATTTATAGATTATTATGCTACTATTTTACTGGTCCAGCCCACTTGAGATTGAACTGGCCCCTGTACTAGTTTGACACCCCTGGCTTGCAGGATTAAAATGTAATAATTCGGTTATCAGCACTGAAGTGTGTTGGCTGCTTGTTATTGTTGTAGCTGCTGGAAACTGAGCGAGTTTTAACTACATTATATAAAGTTTATATTAGACCGACCCCAAATAAACCTAAAGAGTTATAAAAGTATGACTGAGAAGAGAAAGAGGAAAAAACAAAGATCCATTAGGCTTTAATGCTGATTGGGAAATCTCAAATAAAAACAAATGATATCCTTTTTAACTTTAATATTGCATCTAGTTTAAATGTTTTGTTTTTCCCCTTTCTTCCCAGTTTTAACTCTGTGCTGTTATCTTTTCAGGATATTTAGTTATTTAGATATCACTTACTTCTCTCTGAGCTCCTGAAACTCTTCCAGAATTTCCTCGTCCTCGCTGTCCGAGTCATCGCTGCTTATGTAGGGAGCGTTGCGGTTGTACGTCATCATCCATAAGTGGTGAAGAGCGTTGCCGTACTGCGGACTGCCCGCCGCTCCGTCCCACAGCCTCCCCTCCGTCTCAGCAGCGGTCACCGACAGCCCGCTGTCTGCAGACGTCCCCATCAGGCTGAGGCTGAGGCTGTGCGCCCTCCTCCGACTCTTCTTCTTCACCCTCTGCCGGTCCCCGGCGACCCCTTCCTGACCCTCTTCCTCCTCATCTCCGTCTCCCTCTACATCTCTGTTGTGCTGATGCTGCTGCTCTTGGCTCACGGCCCATCCTGTTTTCCCATCAACGTCCTGGGAGTTGGACCCTTTGTGGGCGTGCGCTTGAAGAGGGGACATGGTGAGGGAGGTGCCCAGGCTGGTTTCAGACTCCCCCTGCTCCTCTGTGCTGCTCTCTGATTGGGTGCTGTCGCTGTCTGCAGGCTGCGGTGCTGGGGGTGCAGCATCTACCGATGCGGCAGGTACAGGGACGTCCGTGCTGGGCGTCACATGGAATCGCCCAACGGTCACTGATGTTGACTGAACTTCTGCCAAGTAGAGGAAAAAAGAAACCTTGAATTTAGCATCTTTTAGCCTTGATCTAAATATATTACACAATGTAACACTCATTCCTTTGAATGAATGAAGTCAGATTAAGTATCTATTAACTTTCATTGTCCACAAAGAAGTGTAAACATCCATTTAATTGGTTTTTAAGAGTGACAGCCATTAACTGGTGATTGCTCTGTAATCTTATCATTCCTGAACAAAGCCTCACTTATTGTCAATCACAGTTAATTAAAAATCCCATGTGTTCCTCTAGTACACTTAAAGTTTTCACTGAAGTTTAAGATACCTAAAATAATGATCTCCTTCTGTCGTATCATTTTTATTTATGGAGTTTCAATGATCACAACTAATTGTTTTTTCAGCTGTTCAGCTATTTAAAGATGTAAAATCATGAGTTACTGAGGAGAAAAATGAAGAACGAATGAATGAAGATGCGACTGCTCGTCTGTGATGAGTTAATATGTAACGAGATTAGTTGAATAAATGAGTTCATGAGTAAATCACATTCTTCTAAGAAGCTAGTAAATAGATAATGTTTACTTCATTAAGCAACAAGGGACAAACAAAATCAGGAAAGGCTTAAAAATGGATGAAAGACTAAGAAATAGAATTCTTTATGGAGCGGTGTTTTGTAAATAACAATGAAATACCTGAGAACAGAAACTTTGCATGGAAAATGTGGGCAAAACAGTAACACCCATATTATTGAACAGTGCGGTGCCATAAGAAAAAATTTTAAATTAAGCCCTGTTTGCGAAACAAACGCACAACATTTCTGCTTCCACATATAAAGGTTATGAAACATCCAGATAGAAGAGGTAGTTTAAAATTCTCTGCTCCTTACATCTTAATTGTTTGGCATACACACGCTATGTAATTTAGCCCCTAAAGGGTTAAATTAGGACTAATGCATTGTCTAAACTAGGTCCATTTAAAATATATTCACTGGTCATGCATCGCTGGAGTTAAATGTTTGTTTTTGCTTTTTCTTACATTAAAAAATAGACAAATCATGCCTCTTCTGGGCAGCATTAATGACTTTTGTTAGTTTTTGTAGCTTGGTTCTTTTTCCCAGAATTCAAAATATTAGAAGACATTTTTCTTTTATATGCTAATATCTGAGCTCTGGATCCTTTATATTATTGTTGATCCATTTTTGTCCAGATATATTTTTGTATGTGCACTTATGAGGAGGTGTGAAATATCACGTGTCTGTATACTATAAACAGGAAATATGAAGAATAGCCTGATGCTCTACATGTCATGACAGCAAATAAAATCCTATGTAGAATCTTAGTCCAGCACCCAATGCAGTGGGCTATTGGATGTGGAATTATGGGTAATGATTAATTTAAGAATATCAGACAATAGTTTATTCTTGAGTGGTTGCTGATTATATCTGAACCAACTGGAGTACAGCACAACAGTAGCAAAGACTCTTACTCAAACTGTGTTTCTGCACCCCGAATAATAGGACAGATAATATTGAGTACTTACAAAGTAGTCCCTCATCACTTATAATCAGTTTTCCATTATATTGGGTGCTAATTGCCTGGTTCCAGACCCTATATTCAGTCCATTTCTTGGACTTGACTATTACTGAATACCTCTTCATCATACCAAGTGGTGCATCACACATAATTACCAGTATCTGTTTCACAGATACTTAATAAATAACCATTTATCTAAACTGACAAAGTGTCTACTAGTAGTTCATTAATACGACCTGATTAAATCAGTACAAAGTTTGCTTATCAATCTGTGATGCATCACAATTATTCACAGAAAATGAACAAAAAAGTAAACATGTTTATTTCCAGTATTTAATCAATAAAACAGTCAACCAATGATTCAGTACTGAGCAGCCATCTGATGCAAAGCATCAGTTCATGTGCCCGGAAACAAAAAGCGAAACAAATCACAGGAAAATTAGATGATGAGGGACAACTAGGTAAATAATCAGTATTATGTAAGATTTCTTGGGAGGCTTCAAACCCATTACTCAACGTACACGTAATTAGAAACAAATGAGTTGTTAGTTGTTTCATCAGGAACCAGTCATGAACAGTGAGATGAACTGGCAGAGCAATCAGTTGGGTCAATTTACAGATATTCAGGAGATAATCAATGATGAATGATTCAATCTGTTTTCCAGTAACTCATCAATTATTATGGAAGTATTTAGTTGTTCACCAATTATCGAGTCCTTCCTGATTTATTCCTCACTCATTTCTTAACTAATTACACTTCAGAAGTTCCTCAGTTTTTTTTTTTCTGTTAACTAATCAAGATTTGTGTTCCTCAATGTAAGAAGGTGCTCACATATAAACACAGTCTCTAGTTTTTGCTCACATCTGCAGAACATTAAGCGGTTTCGAGCTGTGCAGTGCCTCGGTTCGCCCACTGAGTGTCCTCCTAACAGTGAACACAAAGTGTTTGAGTCTGTGCCCGCAGAAACAGAGGGGCTCTGTTGAATGTGGGATTCTGAGGACGGTATAAATACTGACAGGTGTGGATATGGGAGGAGAGGCCATTAATGAGCACCACTGCTCGCTGATTGGCCATTACCAGAGGGTGAGGCTGCAATCACCTACATTTGTGTTCATACTGAATGGAACATTACACACAGACAGGGGCTTACGCAACAGCTTTTGGGGCACCATTAATAGGTGATAATGTCCATGGAGGGACTTGGAAGGAGCTGAAAACAGTTCAGAAAAGCAAACTGTTTGTACCCAACACATAAAGATGTTTTTTGAATAAATACATAACATTTTACAAAGAAGAAGAAAAACGTTCATAAATGTCTAAAGGTGCATTTGTGTGCATGCACATGTGTGTCGGTTTGTTTGGGGTGCAAACATAAACATCGTACAGTACGTCATTTTCCAGGTCTCCTTGCCACTGGCAACTTACATTCACTATTCAAAGTGTTAATGATGCAGAGATCTGCTTTAAGAACGGGAACACAAACATAGAAATTCTTACCAGATTCTGTGGAAGAGGTTTTCAGTTTTGGGCTAGCAGTACTCGTCTCAGGTCCAGCTGGGTGTGATCGACTGTTAAAGGATGATAACTGCACAGGAGGAATAGATATAGTCGATATTAGTGCTGAATTGGCCAGATGAAAAGCAGTTTCTTTTGTTCCACAGAAATGATAAACAAAATGTCCACTCATAAAATCAGTTTAATCAACTCCATGCTGCATGGAGAACAGAGAATTTGGGGGGGAAAAATAAAAGTAATCAAAATCAGCAGATTTCTTGTTGGAATATAAAAAGTAGAAACGGTCCATCCCTAATATTTTCAATCAATTTATGATCTGTGAATCAGCAATTTTGTAAAATGTCAAAAAAAAACAATGAAGTATCTTAACTTCAAAAAGCTTATCATGTCCAATCTGTGCTCTCAAAGATAAATCCATTTAAGTTATAGGTATTAGCTTCATGCCAGAAAAACTTTAACCAGTGATTGTTTAGCAGTTAATCAGTAATCAAAACTGCAAACTAATTTCCTGTTGATGGATCAGCTGAATAATCAGCTCATTTTTTCAGCTCTGACACAGAAATAAATCTTTAATCTCTCAGAATTGAGTCATTCATCATAACTCACAGTGCTATCGGGGCTCGTTGGGGGCGACGGGGAGAGATCGGATGAAGAATTTGATATGCAAATTTCCGATCCAATTTTAGCCGGGGATGGAACTTGGGCTGAGTACGGTGCCACATAACTGTCCTCCTGGATCAGGATGGGGGAGTCGGAGAGTCCAACCTGCTGAAAAGGCTCTAGAGTCGACTGTGGAGGAGTAGAAGTCATGGCCGGCTGAGAGATGGGGTGCGGCCAAGGTGGAAAATTGCTTTGGTGAAAACCGACCCCGTCCGCTTGAGGTGCATACTCTGGGCTGTGGATATTCTGAACTGGAATGCCCGCTGAAGGGTAAGAGGCCTCCATTAGTGGACTCTGGTAATGCTGCTGATAGACGGAAGGGTAACCAGACTGAGGGGCCATATGACCTGTTATATGGGGGTGGAAGCCTGGATAGGAGGGCATCCCTTGAGTAGCAAGGTTTGCAGGGGGAATGAAGGACTGAGCCATGCTCATGGCCATGGATATTACATTAGCCAAGGAAAATAAGGGCTGTGTGTGGGTGGGCCACATGCTGGGATGCTGAGGGGCAGATGGGGACATGGTCACACTTTCATTGCTTGGACTTGGGGTCTCATTCAGTGGACTGGGGGAGCTAGGGGTTGGGGAGGGAACAGAAGGGAAAGCTGGGTTACTGGCTACACGTGTGAGAGGAGGATGCATCCCTGCTGGCTTAGGGGATGCAGGAGAACCTGGGTATGGGAAGGGAAAGTGGGTGTGGCCCATGTAGGGCAAGTGGTAGTGCTGGTGATGGGGCAGGAGAGATGCAGGATT
The DNA here is from genome assembly GCA_037177055.1 of Atherinosoma microstoma. NCBI lineage: Eukaryota > Metazoa > Chordata > Actinopteri > Atheriniformes > Atherinidae > Atherinosoma > Atherinosoma microstoma. The sequence goes on along the minus strand of JBBBVU010000023.1, from coordinate 4,932,633 downwards.
GTGGTGTTGCTGATAATGGATGGGAGAACCTGGAAGACAAAAAGCATGTTAACAGATTTGATTTGTTAAAGTCAGTCAACTTGGGTATAAACTAAACTAAAATCTACTTATTTTGTACAGTTAAGGTGGAACAGAGTGTACTCTAAGAGACAAGTCAGGATTGTGTCCCCTCCTTCAGGCTCCTGCCAAAATTCACATCATCTGGTACACAACTCCTCCCTGTATTTTCAAATAATAGGTTTCCACGATGAACAAAGATGTTTTGTTTAAGGCAGCATCCGACTATAATTGCCCTTGTAAGCCAGAACATTTGCACACTGGGCTTCCATGGCTGTGAGGGATTTAGCATCAATGGAGCAAGTGAGGCTTTTACGGATAACATATTAGAGGAGTTTAAATGGAACGCACGTGTGTGTACGCAACTTTTTGGGTCTGATTGTGAGATTAAAGAAGTCAGGATTTCAACATCTTTCCTCGGGGAATGGTTTAGGGTCGCATCGACAATGGCTCCACAGTTAGAAACCACGCCTCCCCTGGCTGATGATGCAAACCAGCCTGTAGTTTTTCCAAGGTGATGGAAACACTACTTAGGGAACACTGTAATGGGAAGGAGGGGCCACGCAGCAGTGCAAAAGCAAACGTGCATGCAGACATTCAGCATAGAAGGAAAAACAGGACTAGAGGGGATAAGGATGTGCAGATTGGGGGCAAACAGGGGGGCAAAAGGAGGATATATGCCATTGAACTGACTTCAAATGCTTCTCCTGTGGGTAGAGAGAATTTCAGGAAGGGAGGGAGAGATTCTTGGAAATTAAGCGGGAGTTTGTGCTGGCAAACAGATGTTGCTGACTAGCGCAGCAATGGAGAAACCTCATGCTTTACAGCGACAGCATTCACAGCTCCCTAAAAGCCAAAAAGCGCCCTTCAGGTGAGGTAATTACCCCAGAGGCCCTGCAAGCAAGGCAGACACAGACGAAGGCTTTGAGGTGTGGGGATGGTGGATGGCGCCATGCAAATGTCTGAACAATACTAAGAACGGGCCCTGAGGAGGAGAGGTGGGGGGTGCTTATGAGGTAGCCGAGCTTGGCTTTGACTTATACTTTGCCAAAGGACTGTAACAATTTTTCAATGTGCTGAAACAGTAAACAATGTGACCTCTTCACGTGGGGACCGGAGGGAGGGTTGAAAGGCTGTTTACCTGGGGCGTTGTGGAAAGACTGTGAGCGTATTAAAGGTCGCCCAGGTGAAGTAATGTCTGCACTGAAGATCTCTCCATTGGGGCATGGGGAAGAGCCACGCACCCCTACATTCGGGTTAGCCACACTGTAGTCTAAGACAAGACACATGCATGAGTGGACTTCCATTCATACATGACCACACACACACAATGAGCATGCAAAAAGTTAATATGACATGCTGAGAGATGAATTAATGTAATACACACACTCAATGTTATCTAATGCTTTAAATTAATATTTAAAAAGGGGAAAAGTAATGGATGGTTTATTTCATTTTAATGGTTGGATTAAGTTAAAACAGAAAATAAAAGAGACTTACCAGGGAGAGAAGAGGATGAGTGTGTTCGAGGCATGGTCTGACTGTGTAGATTAGGCTGTAAAAGAGCAGATTTGATCAAAATCAGTGTGTAATTCTTTTCCTAATTGGAAAAACAAAGCTTATTCACATGTTTGATCATCAACACTAATGAGCAGAATCCATCGGAAGTGTTCAGGCTTTCTATCAAGCTGCTCATGAGTCACCTAAAAACTGTTGCAGGGGAGTTAGCTGTCATTTAAAAAACTACATATTCTGTACCCAGTTGCAACAATGATTGGACACCTCCTTTATCTTATAAATTCCAAATCCATATTTGGTAATGCAACATTTGTGATTCACTGATTTGACAATGCTTCTCCAAAACTACAGGACTAATAAAGACATTTCCGCAAGCTGTGCAGGAGCTCTTTGTAAAGCCGCCTGTGACATGTCAAATCCCTGTGCTGATCCCTTAAGCAGGGCACTAAAGCACTAGGTGATGTACATGACCCCAAGACCTAAACTCAGGCATATATAACTGGGTGGACAGTAAAGGGTTTTCTTTGTTCTGTGAATACTATGAAAGCCATAAAGTACTTGTGCTGTTTCCATATTAAATCTCATATTATTAACCTGCTATTATAACTTTTATGAAGTCATTTACGGGACGTTTTTACAACTCTGTAACTTGGCCTTCTAATCCAGCTCCATTTACAAAAGCAGAGCTGTGAAGGAACTAACAGTTTTTCTTTGGCTCTGGAGATGCTGGTGGAGGTCCGTCCGCTAGCTGATTGGTCTACCTTAACAACTTTTAGTTGAATTGCTATTAAACTTTTCACAGAATTCAAGATTCCCCGAGGACGAATCATAATGACTGTCTCTTGTTTCCTCTAGAGCCACCAGCAGCCCGAGGTTTTCACTTCTCTTGTGAAATGTCTCAACATCTACAAAATAAACTGGGCTTAACATTTTGTAAACACGTTCACGGCTTCCAGGTTATGTAACTTAATGAGTAAGTGAATTCACAACTGTATTTTTTATTTATACGACTCAACAAATGTTGGATTGTTTGCCATTACATTAAGTTTATACACGAATAAAACCTTTAGGATGACGATTGTGCCTCGGCTGTGTTTTGTTTTCACTGCTTATTAGCAAACGTTAGCATTTTAAGATGCTAAACTAACATGACAGCAAACGGTTTACCTGTGCAAAGACGAAAACTGCTGACTTTGCAGACTGTTTGTCTTGCTCTCTCTGTGGTCAGTAGAGGAAAGTTGGAACAGCCAGACAAGCCCGGCTTTCCAGGGATTCAAGCTCCATTTATAGAATTTATTAATAGACCTACCTACGAATCACAGCAGGCGGTACAGAGGTACTACTGTAGATAGATGAGTATCTGGGCTTGTTTGCATCTTCCTAACATGGCTAACGTTTTTTGCAAGCAGGAGTGCAAGCAGGCACACTGGTGCTTGGTTGAAGCGGTCCTTGCAACATTCAGGACTTGGAGTGAAGCCAGAAGTGAATTTTCCAGAGTGTTTTAAAGTAATTATGAGACCAGGGGGGTCGGACAGATGCTGAACACGTTAGATGATGTGGAGCAGAAGATTACAGTTCTTCTCGTCTCCAACACTACATGAAAGCTCAGACTCTCCTCCATATTTTTTTAATCATTTCTTACTTCAGGGCATAAGAATATTTTGTTCTTTGTGCGTATCTGGAGAACAGCCGCTTCTTTTCCGTAAACGCACGAACCGTTTCTGATAAGGCGTGGGGTTGTATCTTGGGATGGCATGGCCATCAACAAGCCTTCTTTTTCTTTTTTTTCCTGGAAGTTCATTTTACAGCTTCACAGAAGCTTAATTCATGAACACTTCGCAGATCTAAGCATAAATTATTTTACCCATTCTCTTATGGCAGATATGCTGGAAAGTTCATTACAAGCACTGGAAAGGATTTGTGGTTGTGGGAACACTGAATGGGGGAAGGAGGCATGGGTTGTATTTCAGCAAATCACATGTTTTATGTCATTAGCACTTTTAATAACATCGTGTTCTAAAAGACAGTTCTACCTCTGGTGGCTTTATGAACACTTAACCTTCTTTCTTTAAGGCTACTCTCAGGAGGGACTGTGGACGGGGCGCAAAGCACTCCAAGGTTTTTCTCTTTTTTTATTACCAGTGCAGGAAGCAACACTAAAGCTTTCCATTTACATCAGATTTATAGCTCAGTCTTAGATAAGCAATGCAAAATACACCATAGCTGATGTCATTTATGACAATCAGACATCACAATAAAAGACATGTTCAGTGCAGATTAAGTGTTACTTCCTTTGTTCTCAGCTAATACTGCTGTATGAGCAGGTGCTGCTGCTGCTGACCTGAGAGGAAGACAACGAGTTAACACCGCCGTGGAATGCAGGCTGGGGCAGTCGGTGCCCGCTGCTGTGGAGTGCTTGTTCTTTGGCCATGAGAGCCTCGGCCCGTTTGATGATGTCACCCATACGGTAGATAAAGCCCTCCTTTTCTGATGGCAAGATGAATTCACTGTGCACCTAGGAGACAAAAAGTGGAGACAGTATTTAGATGCTGCAAGGTGTTTCGCATCCTGCAGCTGCAGTATAAGTAAAAAATCATCACCCTTCCACCGCCAGATGGTATAAGGTGTTTGTGCATCATGATCAAACATCTGCACTTTGATCTTGTCTGTCAAAAATACTTTATCTCCTGGGAGCCCTTCCAAAAAAGTCCTACTTGTTGAGTCTTTTTCTAAATGTGCTGTCATGAACTTTAACATTTAACATCCTAACTGAGGCCTGGAGAGTCTGAGATGGAGATTTTGCACAGTCTAAGCTTGGGGTGAACTCGCTTGGATGTCCATTCCTTGGATTATTGTCAACATGATCTTTCTCATTGTAGAATGATTGACTCCAAATAGTCTGGAAATGACCTTCTGGCCCATCCCAGATCAATGGGCAGCAATGTTTGCTTCTCTGAACTTAGAAATGTACTTTCTTCTTCACCTGATTGTGTCGATATATGAAATACTTTTTAAACATGTATCTATTAAATTAATCCTGTCATCTATGAGTCATTTAATCCTCAGAGAAAAAATATGTTTAATCTAAAAATCAACATTGTAGGCATCATTTAGCAGAGCTTTGGAGTTTTGCATATTGATGCAGTTTTGCTGTAAATTGAGGTTTGAGGCGGGGTGATGTTTTCCTGACAGCGTGGCACCATTCAGCTCATTTAAAGCCCTGTGCTGAGAACCACAGGGCTGTTGGGATGCCAGGTGCTCCCGCTGCGCCAAGACACGGTAAACAAAAGCCCACTGTGTTTCAGAGTCAGGGAAACAGCACATTCAGTGAACAAAAAGTTCTGCTGCTGCCTCATCACACCTTGTTCATACTGCCTCTCTATGTTCCAGCCTCTAATAAAGCTTAAAGACGTTAACAGGAGGGGATGGAGCCATTTACCTGCGTCACACAACTCCCCGGACGTTTGATAAAAAAAAATATCAGACAGAGTTAAGATTGACAAACAAAAAGCTGTTAACTGGATCAAGATGAGTCATGTGTATGCTCAGCTGAGATAGAGGAATCTGCCAAAGTTATCAGCTGACACCGTGATTTCATTTGTTTATTTTTCAACAACTCATTGAAGTTTCTCTACGGAAGACAATCAGATATTTACTGAGTATCATTGACCTTTGAAATAATTCTATTTGACCGTTTTCCATCCCATAATCCCATCCTTTACAAACAGCATTTCTTTTATAAATGAAGGGCTTTTCTAAAAAAAAAAACCTTAACATTGTCAAGATTCACTAAAATCCTTGTTTCTTAGCCACTGAAGGAAATAAAAACAAGAAATGAAAACCTCATAAATTCTTGTTTTTGCCCTCATGTTAATCAACACCCATTGATTCAAATATATATTTGTGTCTTGAAGCACATAAAAGTTGCTTTGGTCGTACACTCCACTCAGTCTTAATGGGCTGAGTAGCAAAGGCTTCCTTCAATGGTTGGACTCAGTCAGAGTGTTATTAGTAAGATTAATGAGCATGTGAGGGTTCAAACTGTACAGTTTTAATCATATGAATGAAGAGATTATTGCTAAATTTTGTAGTCTGTGGGATTTTGACCCTACATTAGCTTCGGTGGCTAACGCTAGCAAAGTTTGACACAGATTGTTGGTTTTCTGCTGAATAAAAATCATCTCACTGTCACCACAGACGTTATACAAGTCTGCTTTGAGTCTGAGAGTCCTTCAGACTTTGAATTATTGACATTTAACACTACAAAAGCTTTCATTGATCTCTTAGGGATTTTGATCTAAAGTCAAACATCCCTACAGTATAAGTCAATAAAGCTTAAATGACAAACTGCAATAAAAACAGGGACTCTTATCTTCACCTTTCACTGTACCTGTTCGTCACTGCTTTGGTCTGTGACTCTAAAATTGTCTCACCATGACAGCAGCGATGTCGTCTGGGCTATCTCCATCCAGATCAAACTTGAAGGTCACCATCTTGTCGTTGTGCGTCTGCAGCTGACACTCAACCACCCGGTCCACTTTGTCAGAGAGCTGCAGAGACAGAGAGGATCGATGGTAATGGAGGGTGTCTGTTTATCCTCCAAAAGCTTAAGGGGTGGAGAAGGAACAAGGTGTTCTTGTTTATGTGTGTAAGGAAGTGTAATTATGTGTACATGAATGTGAGTCTACTAGAATAGTCAGTGTAGCTTTGTGTATATTGTACTATGTGCTCTTTGCGCAGTCTCCGTCAAAACACAGCCATTAAAAGACCGCAGAGTTTCTTGATGTGAGGAGAAATGTAATGTATTCAGGGAGAAGAACAGCAAAGCTACTGAAAATGTTACATAAGTCGGGAGGAGCTTGACCACAAACTTATCAAATAAATGCCTCCCCTAATTAATTAATTCAGTCCAAGATGATTTATTTGTTGATCATCACGGGTAAAAATGAATTTCCGGTGTTGTAAACAAAAATATTTGATTTATCGTACCGCTGTGATCCGAAGTCTTGAGCGCGCTCTCCTCCTGAACAGCTTCCCAGCTGTTCGTCTCGCCGCAGTTTTCTCCTTCTTCTCAGACGGGCCTTCGTTGCCGTCACTCAAGCCTGAAGTCACATCAGAGGCGTAGCTGCAAAAAGAAATATCATGAACGAGCTTCTGGTTAGAAAAGCAAATTCCACATAAAGCAATTTTAAAAGACAGTTCATCGTCGGCTGAAGTGTAGAATTGGATATCCATCACGAGTGAGAAATTAGGCGGCACGCTTAATAACAAACAGCAGCTGAAAGCTGTCTTTTGTCTTTTGGGGTGTTAACAGTCAAATTAAACAATGCAATTTAACAACAGTCTGTTCAGAGTCTATAAGAGGAAGCAGCATGTGAACTGTTTTGTTTACACAACCAGCATGTTTGAGATTTCAGAGAACTGGAGAACATTCAGCACGTTTTATAAAAAAAAAAACCTTTGGTTCAGCTAATTGCGTCTCTGGGGTCTTTTTAGATCGCTGTGGTTACAGACTCCCCAAAGTCCACCTCACCCAGAACAGGCTGCAAACATTTACGGGCCTACTGGTTGGCAGAGTCCATACATCTCTATTAAAAAAAGAAAAAGAAAAAAAACTTCACTTCATGGGTAACTTTAGTTCAAAGTAAAGCTTGTTTTCACATGCAAACACTATGCACGTGGAAATTAGACTGAATAAGATTGAATATTTGGGATGGCACTCCAAATAGCTGTCGTGTTTGGGTTTATTTTAACTCAGTTCTGCTTATTTGTAATTAGGGGCTTTTCTCAGATGAAGGCCTATTCTACTGGGAGTATGTTTTGGATGCTAAATAGTGCATGACTTCCATATTATGGAAACACAACATTCAACTATTCTTGACATCAGTTTCAGACTAAGATGGATGAGTCAGATAATGTCAAATCCTTGCCAATCATAGAAAATGTGGGAACATGGCTGATCATTTTATTTGTTCTATACTTTAAAAACACACCGATGGACACGTTATAAGCAAGTCAACTCAGTCTGAATTTAACTGAGTGCTATTTTTTTTGACTCTTTAAGTGAATAATAAGTGTCCCCATTTGTACATGGCAACAACGCAGTCGAAGAAAATTAAAGTCTTATAACCCAGAAGAATCCTCCAGCACACACACATGCACTTAATTTACTCATCCACTGTCAGGTCTCATGCTGAGAATAAAGCCTCTCTCACTAACATCCCACCAACATGGAAAACAGGCTCTGCACAACATCTGAGACGCAGTCAAGTAGAAAGCTGCAAGGGTCCGTTCTGCTTCCCTGTAATAAAAACATGGAGGAGCCCGCCGATTGCCCCCAAGCTTGTTGTTTCAGCCCCACAGATGTGGACGAAGAGGAGTTACAGAGGGGGAGACATTTCCTCAAGATTCACATTGATTTTCAGGTCTCTAACTTGAATAAGGAAGGGAGTGTTGGCTTCACTCCTTTGTTCGATGGACGGGAAGAAAAAATAACAGAGAGAGGAAGAAAGAAGGTCGAGGAATTTTACCTATCCACAGGGGAGTTGAAGCCACTCGGAGACACTGAGTTGCGATGCTCTGTGTTGTTGGACACTGCAATACTCTAGATAAACAAAAAAGAAACACAGATTTAATTTTCACTTGAAGAATTAGTTATAGAAGACTTGGTCTGATTTACTTCAAACCACTCAAAGCCACTCAAATTGATCATTATTTTAGGACACACCCTCCATTTATGGCAATGTGATCTTTGATCCTGGTTGAAATAAGTTAAAAAACAAACTAATATGTCATTTCCTCTGCTTATATCTGCCTCAATCTAAACAGAAGCCTCGCTAACATGCAGGATATACATGATTGGATTGGATTGAAAGTGTTTCTAAACTCCTGTCTTATTGCCTTTTAGGACATACAATTCAACAAGCATTCAGCTATAAACTAACAAGATCTTACATGCAAGCATGCAAATATCTGGGTAGTTTAAAAAACTAAGAAAGCTAATCCTTCTATTCGCTCATCTAAAATGACTTCCAAGCAGCTAAAAATATCTCTAAATTAGGAGTTATCCTAGTGCTACTTCCCAAACGGATATTGTTCATATAATTATGTGTCAAGATTGGGTGGGACACATGCTGAACAGCTGAAACAGGAGGTCTTGTAAAGTTCTCCATCAACCTACCACCCTGTGCTCTCCTCTTTGATAACAAGCTCTTTTATTGACACCACTCACCGAGGGGAAGCGCAGGGCTGGGATGGGGAGACCGTTTGCAGGGGGGGTGCCGGCGTGCGTGTTGGGAGGGCTCGTGGGCGAGTTGAGGCTCCCGGCCTCCAGCGGATCCTGAAGACCGGACGAGCTCAGGTCGCCGTCCGTCTCGCAGTCAGCTGTTTCAACAAAGCACATAATCTATTAGCATGTGACCAGCTGTGACCTGAAAAAACTGACATAAACTGTACCATTCACACTCACGCGCACATGATCCACACAGAAACACACACATCTAATGACCCCAAGCTGGGATATGGCATGTTCACAAGCACATGGACAACATCGGATGCATCCAGACTAGATCAGGTTGGTTCACTCGGAGTTTCAGCAGAATATCTTCGCTGTCGCTTTAGAAACTTATATCTAAAAAACTGAGAAATATTCAGTAACTACAACACAGCACTCGCGCACACCATGAGATAAGACCTACCGGGACTGAATAATTCAGTTATCTACAGTATCACATTTCAGTGCATCACTCCAATGTGCTTTGAGATCTTAACAGCTTTCTTGTTCAGAACAGTTGTACGACTAAGAGTTTATCAAGGTCGAAGAACATTATATCAAAACTTTGACAGCCTCATTTAATCCACCTGTTCCTGAAATGCTAATTCATTTGGTAAAATGTAATTAAACGCATCTACTTATTGTTGAACATTAAACAATACAGAGACAAAAAAAAGTGCCCAAGAGCCTAAGGGAATGCACGCTATGCCCCCTTCTTGCAGAAAAACATATCTTCATGGTATGGGATGTTATATAAAGCAGCTCACAGTTAGCTGAAGACAGGCTGTTGTGGCGGACATGGAAGTGCTGATCCACCTCAGGCTCCTCTGGCTCCGCGGGATAGTTGGAGCTGACACCAGAGTCTGCAGAACTGGTGACGGGGGATAAAATGGTGGCCGGTGGTGTCAGGGCTGGAGTGGGGGATTCTGCTGCAACAACATGACTAACTTTAGGTGACGCCGTCTGGGGCTCTGGCTCTTCTTCTATCGCCTCTTGCGCCAGCTTCTTTTGACGCTCCTCCGCCTGCCGCCTTAGCTTTTCCCTTTGCCTCTTGATGGTCGTCACTCTGTCCCGAATGGCCTTGGCAACGAGCTTGAAGTCTGCCTCGCACACGAACCCAAGCACCACCTGTATAACAACACACGGGAATGGTCAGGGTACAACATTCAACACATGTGTTCAAGTAATGGTTAATGAAAATATGCAGGTCTACTGCACTTCATAACCTGATCTTGGAAGCTGTGACATCAAATTATGATAAAAATATTTTTGCAAATAACATTTGTTTTGCAATAGCACACGCGCACGGCATTATTTTGCCATTTTGGCATTTAGAGTGGCCTCCTGTGACAACCGGTCGAGCAGAGCAGGACATTCAGTCCGAAAAATGCCTCTCAACACATAGTCAGATTACAATAGATCGGCCGGACTTGATGTTCCCCTGCTGATACCAAATTTGATCTTGATGAAATCTACCACAAAGAAGTAAACAAGTCAGGAATTGTGGCTTGTATTTTCATTAAAAGTGACCTCTAAGGAAAGGGGGGTGGATTCTGGAGGACATAAGGACATGTTTCGTAACAAGCATGAGAGCCATTATATTATTAAAGACGAGACCTCAGCTGCTTCCTGAGACACGCTCTCACATTTCTAACCAGTGATAATTAAATGTTGAGCCGTGACCTTGACACACTGTGCAAGGTGTACCTTTTACATAGTTCTGGTTTTGTAATAAAACTCTAAAAGAAGCATAATGAAACGGAGACATTTTATCAGTAAGGTTGCTTTCACGGTTTGGGAGCAGGTGTCAAAAGATCTAGAAAGGAGATAATAATGATATGATATGAAACAGCATCTCTCCATGTCTCCATGTGCATTTGCAAAAACATTCCTAGTTGATGCTCTTCAAAGCATCCAGATTTATCACAATAAAAACATCAGCAGTCTAAATCAGCTCTACATCCAGCCTTCTTCCAGGGAATCCATAAAAAGCTATCATCATCCATCCAGACTGCGATGCTGAAGCCACCTCTACCGTATCTGTTCTGATCTGGAATCAATTACTCAATTTCCTCACTAATGGCTGCCACAAACTGGGTCAAAAGAGCTGTATAGGTTCACATCACATCTTCATGTGTGAGCCTACCATCTCCTGAGCCACCTCCTCGGGCACATCCTTGTAGAGCTCAAAGAGGAACTCAATGGCGTTGTTATCCTTGTACTTTCCGTGGAGCTTCTTCGTGTCGTCCATGCGCAGCCAGAGCTTTAGGCCGGACTTCACCATGTCGTCCTCTTCTGCCAGCTCCACGTGCACGCCATTGTCCTCCTGGAAGAAGGGGTGTTCCAAAAGGTCTGCAATGGTGTACCTGCAGAAAAAGATACGACTATTATTAGTTTTAAAACTAACATCACAGTTTCAGTCAGTCACATAGTTGCATCCTAAAGAAGCTTCTGACTGGGCGAATGCATAATACATGTTTTTATTTTTACCTTTCGTCTTTGATCATACGAATGCAGCCCTCAATGATTTCCTTGAGTTCTGGGACTTTGACTTTGTAGAAGCTGTCAGGTTTAATCCCCTGTGAAAGCATGAAAACCATGAGTTTCAATTCATCTGCAGGATTTTACACTTATAAAAAAAAACGTGTTTTGAAAGATTTCTAATTCTTTATGCAGAATAAATCACTTTAAAAATGATCTACTCCTCTCAGAGTTCCAGTCTCAGAGGATGAAACTGAAGCAGAGACAGCCACTCCCATCTCCCTGTTAACGTAATCATCTGCTTTGTGACATCTGCCACTAGCCAGCATGACATTTGACTCTGTGATCACGTCAATACCTTTGGAGGGCTAGCCAAAGAGCATATGAAAATGGAAAAAACCCAAGATCCTTTCCTTTTTTTCCCTTCCTTTCACTTAAACTAATCTCTTAGATGCGTTTTAACAATTCGTAAGAGCTGCACTTTTTCTAGCGTTTATCTTAAGAGAAGAGATATTTAGGTAAGCCTGGTCACGTATGTGAAATCATAGTTTTCTGAATGCTATCATGGAAATATAGATAGATTAGAGAAGAGTTCCAGTCCCTGTAAAAACAATGATTAAACAGGAAAAGTCCAAGGTCAGAAAGATGTTTGGTCTGTAGATACCGAAGCATCCGGTCCGGAAGCATCTGATGTCAGGTCAAACACCCAAACACAATTATTTAAAAGAAAAAGACGGAGTGCAGCGCGTTATCACTTTTTAACACTGACATGTCACAGCGTGACATAGTAACCGCTGCTTTTTATGACCACAAATAATTTCTGCTGCCAGTTAAAGTGGAGACAAAGAACAGAGCTGAGAGCAGAGAGGACAACAATAAGTTTTCATTTTCTCAGAAAAGCAACAACTTTTGTTTTTGCCTCTCATGAAACGATACTGATCTGTTATATAATAGTGAACTTAACTCACTTTTTGTCTGAGCGCCACTGCTACCCAGATGAGCGCCAACACGAATCAGAGAGAGACTCAAAAATGCTTTGGATCGCAATTTATCTTCGTTTTATCTAGGTTTCTTTTTTTAAACAGGTTGCTTCAGTGTCAGCATATGCACTATTAAAATAAATCACTTCTCCCTCGATCTACGTAAATCTAATTTATGACTCAGCTCCTTTCCTGTGGCGACCGAGATTTAGATGCTATCTTTCGAAGCATGTTGAGGTTATATTGATTTCCATTAGTGTGTGTGAAGCTAATACATTGCTATTACAATGTTTTTTAGTCTGGAGCTATTTTTCAAAGCTTCAGGACATTAGATTAAATCAACCGTCTTAATATTGCATTATATTTACACTGAATATAACAACTGAATCTTGTATTTAATGGTTCTTGTCCATTCTGTGCTTAAACCCACTAAATGAGTTTTTACTGTATATTTTATTTATCATTTGATTTTCTGCAAGACAAACTAGAAATGACCCCACACACCTTTCCAGCTGTTTTCGTGGATTCCACTAAACTGGTACTTACTGCTCGTAATTACAAATTTGATTCTAATTTAATACAGTAATAATCTGATTTTATTCGTGTGTGGCTTTTTCCTGTATCAACGTGACAATGCCTCCGTGCACAAAGGCAGCTCCATACAGGAGCCGTTTTCCTAATTTATTTTTGTAGAAATCAACTGGCCGGCAATTTGCCTTGACCTCTACCACATCAAACACTTTGGCTCGGACTTGAATGGCAAGTCAGGGCTTATCACCCAACATCAGTGTTGGACTTCACTGGTGCCCTTATGTAAACAGGAGCAAATCACAGCAGTCAGCTTCCAACATCTGCAGGAAAACATCACCAAAAAGAGCGGAGGATGTTGTAACGTTCGAGCATTAGCATACATCACAAGCCTCTTTGCATCCTTTGCCAAAGCCAGAGCCTTGTTTACATCTCAGAAGGGTGAAAGGTTCCTTCTTTCATGCTCCATCTCCTCAGAAATTGATCTTAACTTGGCCAGGTAGTTTTTGTGAAATCTTGCTGACACAAATGCAAATAAATGGCAATGAAAACACACCTGCGCTTCAGCTCTCACCTCGTTGAAGGAGTTAAAACATTATGAAACAAGACCAAGGAAATTCTGTAAAAACCTTAGCCAAAAATCTTGTATATTTGTTCATATGTCAAGCTATATTTCTAACTTCAGGCTTCTTTAATAATAAATGACTACATAAAGTATTCAGGTTAGTGGTTAATGTTGTGGAAAAATTGAACTGCCATACAAATGAATTGACACGTCATCTGTACTCCATACAACCATAAAACATTGATGAATGATGAATAGCACGTGGATTTTTTTTCTTTCTTTTAATACAGTTGGATGGCTAAGCCTCTCTGACTGCACAGGGAATATCTTTATGCTCCTGTTTGTAAAAGAGCCAGACCCACTCTAAGTTGTTGGCATCGTCACTTTCTCGCTTTCCAGTCTCCATCAGACACTGTTTGCTTTGCATATGTGACACGTGGGAAAGAAACAGCCCTCTTTGTAGAGTAAAAAGTGAGACACTTTTTCCAAAACATTTAATTCTGCCATCGCCTGCTCTCACCAATGGTGGCATCATCACCCACAAAAGCAGCTGAAATATAGCAGCCAACTCTAAAGTCTACTACTTGTATTTTTTTCACCTTGTTTTTAAATAAACAAAGTCCAACTTCTTTTTTAGATAATTTTCTAATATATGTTGAATTCCTAGACTAGCTGGCTTGAATCAATGTAGTAAAAATATTCCCATCATATATTCCCAGTTCTCATCATTTCTTCTGCAGAGCCTTTCGACAAAAAAGCAACAAGAATCAGCGTCAAGGAGTCATTTTAGTTCTCCTGTTCAAACATCTTCTGGACAAAGAGTTGAATGAAAATGAGAGTGAGAACCAGTTAAACTGGATCTTTAAATCTATAAATACACTAACAATTGGTGAGTAAAACATGTGCTATCCTGCGTCATCATTGTAGACTGAAAGGAGAAAAGGGCTAAGATTACTGTTCTTATGCGTCCTGAGCTTATAATGGCAAAAAGAGTGCCTTTAATCGACATGACGAAGCTTTTTTTTCCACGCATTCAGGATGTCCAGCATTATATATGACATATCCCACTTCCTCTCTGTCTAATTCCAGTGTGCACGTGGAAGAGAGCACACACATGTGAACAATTATGTTAAATAGGGGGAGGAAATGACGCGGCCCTGCTCTTTCTCCTTGACTTACACTGGTGACTTTGCGGTAGATTTGGGCTGCGTTTTGGCACTCAGAGTAAGGGTATTCAGTGGTGGCCATCTCCAGGATGCACATTCCCAAGGCGTAGACGTCCACTGCTTCGTCGTACTTCTCCTCATACATCTCCGGGGCCATGAACTCAGGTGTTCCTGTGAGGGTTCAGGGCAAAAGGTACAAACAGTTAAGCAGGTATTACTACAAAATCATTACAGGCGAACAAAATATACAGAAACTTGAACATGTTAATTTGGTAAAAATTGCAATGTTTTGGTCACCTGATCAGAATCAGAACAGGATGTAAACTCAACACTGATTGATCATCACCCTTTAAAACCCAAGTAAGTGATTTTTGTTATGAAGTTGCTTTTTCTACAGATCCCTTCCAGATACTAACTCCTGAATATCTGTCTATTCAGCTTCTGAATATAGGACAATGTTAACGTTACCTGAACTTTATTATTAAACATTTTGCCCTCAGTGCCTTCCTTTTCAAGACTTCTTGCTGAAAGTAGCTGAAAAGTACGTTGACGTGACCAGTAAAGCAGAAAAAAAACAGTAAAGCTTCAATTCTCTTGCAGAACAACAAATATATGAAAGAAAAACGTTTCATATGCAAAATAAATGTGCAATAAGTAGCCCTCAAAGAAAACACGTACACCAACAAGGATTAGCTCTTGCTAAAGACATTTTTATAAAGATTTTTCAATTCAGTAAGCCTATCTACAAACAACTTGTTCACTCTAAAGGCATTATAGACTCACAAGACAGGATGTTCTTGTTTAAACAAAAGTCTACAGCACTGCTAGGAGCTTCATTAGACTTTACTTTGGCACAGGGAAGTTTTTAGCTAAGATAAAAGCTAAAGGCTAAATTCTAATGGCTAAAAGCTAAAGGGATGCTTAACAATGAGAGAGCTAACATTCTGCTAATTTGCTAATTAACAACAATCAAGAAAGCTGAGGCTGGTGCGAAATGTCAAAGCACATGTTCACATGTCTGCTTTTTAATAAGCTGGAGCTGCAAACAAACATGCTGCTGCTACTGACTGTTGTACAACTATTATATAACTCTTAACTGTTGCTATTTTTTCAATGGGAAAGCATGGTGAAGTAGTGTGAGGGAGAGAACTACATGACACATAATCTCATGACCAATTAAGTTGGAATATCCAAGAGTTCATGTTGATTTTTCTAACAGGATAACTAATGTCTCTTACGTAGTTGCATGAGATATGAGTGGTTAAGAGATTATTGCCAGCATACACCTAAACTACGAACATTAAAAAAGCTTATGTTCAAATGCCCTACTGCAG
This sequence comes from Atherinosoma microstoma, assembly GCA_037177055.1. Lineage (NCBI taxonomy): Eukaryota > Metazoa > Chordata > Actinopteri > Atheriniformes > Atherinidae > Atherinosoma > Atherinosoma microstoma. The sequence continues at coordinate 4,916,731 of JBBBVU010000023.1, read as the reverse complement.
AGAGATTTCACGTGCTATTTTGAGAGGTGTGTGTGTGTGTGTGTGTGTCACCCTGCGAAGCTGGACTATAAACACAACACCGCAAAGCATTCATGGGAATCTGTGGAGATTTTAACCTCTCTTTCTGCAACACTCCGAATAGTTTGTCGAATTTATTCACTTATTAAGTCATTTTTTTAAACTTATAATTCATCCTGTACCAATATAATTTCCCTTTGGGGCTTAATAAAATATTGTCCAATTAAATTAAAATCAAATTAAAAGTAAATATGAATTAAAAGATAATATGAATAACTTAGGGTAACAAAATCCCACAGCCTGGTTCCACAGATTTAAAAAAGAAAAACAGATTTTTCTTATTATGCTTGTTTTTATTGTGCATTTTTAATCTCCTTCTGTTATTTTCCCTTTTTTTTTTATTGTTGAATGTTGTTGGGCTGCCAAAGGGCTTTAGGGGATGGGAAATTAGCTTTGATATAATCTTGCATTTTCACATTTCATGCACAAGTCCCTTTTTATTCATATGCACAGTCCCTTTTTAAAAATAAAATAAACTGAAACCGACATAAACATATATTTGTGAGCCAGTACTTGAAGCAGCTATTAATTCAATGCAGAAAATATGACTATAAACAACTGCTGCAGCAGAAAATCCAAACCAGGCCACAGAATTTGATGTTACACCACTGGTTTCCAATGGGAAATCGTTTCCCAGTGAAAAAGCTCTGTTTGAACCACTGATAGGAATGGATACTAATATTTGTTTTAAGGGAAACTTCCTGACTATTCAACAGCTGAGTAAAAATATTTCAGTATAGACCAGACGTGTGGACTGACTAAGCATTAGATTTTACAATAATGCTATCAACGTAAAACAGTGGGGTTTTCATAAAAAAATCTTGTTTGACAATAATGCGCTTGATTTGAATTTCTCTGATTAAATTGACGTGCCACTTTAAGCAAGAATCAACAAATCATTATACTGCATCTGATAGCTGGCAATCCCTAATTGTACATGAGGGTGAGGGGCAATTTTCTGCTAAATTAAAGGAAGTTAAACAGAGACTTGCTGGTTACTTGTGTGCAAGAAAAATGTCAGCCTACGTAAGCGGGGAAATATTTTACATGTTTATTCAATTTCCAAAGAGCTTCTGATGATTGTAAAGTATTACATTTAAGCCAAAACCCTGCTTTAGGGCGTCATTTCTTTCAGATATGACTTACCAATGACACTTTTAGCAAATGAGGCACTTTTGAGAGTGGCCAGCCCCAGATCTCCTATCTTAACAGAGCCAGTGGGACCGGTGATGAAGATGTTGTCACACTTGAGGTCGCGATGGATGATGGGAGGAGTACGGGTGTGCAGGAAGTGAAGCCCTTTGAGGATCTGACGACTCCAGCGCTGCAGCAGTTTCAATTTCATCTCTTTGAATCTCTTCAAGTACCTAAAACAGAGAAGAGGATGAGCTCCAACACCTCAGTGTAAACATGTCACAACACAGCAAGAAGAGGAAGCTTTTAAGAGCCACAAAGTCATTCATTTCTTATTCTGACAGCTAAGAGGAAGTTTTAAAGTGAGCAAGTTTCCTGAACTCTGTCCCAGAATATTGTATTTAAAGAAAAACTATTCACTGATTCATATTATACAGCTAATTTAAGACAATTAGACACAAATATCCAAATTAATATACAAGGCAAGTGTTGGTTTGAAAAAGAACATTTGTCATTTGAGACACCGGCACGAGGAAGAGGAACTGGATGAACTCACGTCTTGAGCGTGCCTGAGGTCATGAGTTCAGTCACCAAGATGATGCACTTGTGGCCTTTCACCGTCGACTTCCAGGAGTCATGGAAGCGTACGATATTCGGGTGCTGCAGGCCTTTCAGCATCTCTACTTCCTCGCTGAAACGCTGTCGCTCCGCCTTGGTGAGCTTTCGAGTCTGCAAGAAAAAGATACATAAATACGTTCACATCTGGCTGTCTTTATACATGATCAAAAATCATTCCTCATCCAAGCTGGTTTACTTTTAAACCTTAAAAAGGAAAAATCTAAACTGATTGCAAACTGCATCTACAGATATGTTTAAAAGCAGTTGTAACTTAATGGACCTTGTCAGCCATAAAAATTGCAGTTGGGTTGACAATGCTATGAAGGTTTAACACATGCATACTTGTCAAGGTAATGTATGATTGCGCAAGTTGGCCGTAATAAACACAGCAGCACTACATGGGACCAATTTGATGCATCACTGCTACATAAACTAATGAGCTCACTGTCGAATTGGAAGCCACAGGTTGATCCATGTGGGTGACCTTCCAGTTACGTAATTGCATTTATTGTCCAATAAAAGCAGCTCCGACTTTATTAATTTATGGAAGACATTTCCAAAATTTCTGTAAAACTGATCCAAACACTGCAATCAGGTTAGTTGAACAAAGACATTTTTGTGCTTCCTCTAGGATGAATGGCCCGATTTAGCCTCTGGTGGAGTAACTCTGCCTGTGGTGGGTGGTTAGTGGAAAACTCCTGGGAGACTCCAGGACCATGAATCCAGCATTGAGGCAGCTTTCTGGGAAAAATGCATTATGTATGTTTATGCTTACAATCAGCTCGACCACTACTCTCTCCTTCCTGTCTGCTTTCGACCAGTACGTGAGAAGGTGCTGCCCCTTGCAAATACTGAGCTATCATCATCAGCACAGGAGGCAGACTGTCTGAAAACCTGGTCACACAATGAAAAACTCCTTTTACCTGCGTCAGTCACCTGTCAAAATGTCATTTTACACCTCTAACTCCGGCCCTCTGTCACAAAAGATCAAAACATAGCAGCAACCTCTGGCCAGGAGGATTACTTTTAGGTCAGCAGCTATCACATATGACGTAAATAAAGGTGACACCTTAAGCCTCATCCATATAAACTTTTCTCCGAAATGCTGAATGATTAACAAAAATATCAAACATATATTTGGTTAAGGATGAAAAGTAAAGATAACAAGTTTAAAACATCACTACTATCACTAAAAAGACTACAAAAACACATTTGAATTAGACAAATTGAAATTAATCTTTTGAGTAAGTGAGTTAGGTTTCAATCTAATTTGTGCTGGATACATTAAATTTAGCTTTATGGACACTGAGGTTTACCGCTGCCATAGATCACTATGCTCTAAAAAAGATAAGGAAACACATGTAATGCGACACAAATCAAAGTGTAGATGTCTAAGAGTGTGGGCAGTTTGTGGGAGCCAGAATGAGCGAGTCACTGGGTTTATGGGTTGAGGGTGCATTGGTATATTTATGTATCTTAGTGTGATAACACAAGACCCCTGGGTGGTGAGGTTTGTCTCCTGCAGATAGGCGCCTGTGCAAAGAAATTAAAACAGTTTGCAGCAGATTTGGCTTAACAGGCCGTAGCTATGGCACGCGGCCCTGCCAATAAGAAAACCCTGGCACTTCCAAAACCACAAAAGTTACTACATCTTGGCATGCTGGGCGGCATGACTGCAAACTACTAAAACTTTAAAAGCAGAACTTCTTGGAAAAACCCAAAATCTTGTTGTGGTAACTGTGAACAACAAGGCTGGAGCTGATAATCGCTGATTATCTGATCCAAAGCTGTCATCCGTTCAAATCGGCACATTGTTCATTTAGAAAGTCAGAAACTGGAAAATGCATTACAAAATGGAATGCAGATGGAAAAAGCAAAAAAGCTGTCTCGATATTGTGATGCAGTCATATGACAACATTCCTGCTGATGCTGACCTGTTTCAGTAAGAACAAGCTGTGGCTAATAGCATAAATTATAAAACAGTAATCATTTGGTGTCAATAAGTTTTTTTTTTTCAAATCATGAAAGACACCAGCTGATCATTTTTAAAAAGTCTAATAGACAAGATTATCCCAGATAACTGAAGTCTTTAGTCAGTCAGAAACCCTCTGGCATCTTCTGAAGAGGGAATAATCGGTGCAAGGCCCATATCAAACTTTTCCATGGAATATTAAACCACATCTCTCTGTCGCCAACTCTCTCCTCCCCTCTTCTCTTCTTGAAAACTGAAGCCAAAAACACATTGTACAGCATGAAAAATACAATGCAGGGGGGGCGGGGGGAGCCACAAAACACACAAAAATCCCTCCTCTGAGAGGACAAGTGTGTTTATCCATAAAAATAACCTGTACTCAGAAATGTATGAATTAGCCTTTGAGTTATTCTTAGCCATTGGTAGGTGAGTTGAGCCGGGGGTCTGCAATATCTGGGGTTGGAAACATTTGGGATTGCTGCCACATAAGTGGAGTTACATAAGCAGTGCTGATGGTAGAGGAGCCATCGGTATTAAGAAGCCCCTGTCAGCGCCTCTATTATGACAACCGGGACATGAACAAACCAGCCAACGCCAAACCAGGTGTGGCTTAATACGGGAATGAGCTGGGGTCCCGGTGTTATGCTCACACAGATAAAGTCGGTCTGGACAAGGTTTGGATGATATCCAGTCAGTGTGGGCAGAATCTTGACTACAAACAGAGAGGAAAAAGTAGGGCAAGTGAAAAAAAATGGATTCAGTCATATTACCTAAAGCCTGCAGGGATGTGTGTTGAGAGTCAGAAAGTTTCTCCACGTTTTTTCACTTTGTTGTCTTCATTATTTTTACAGCATGGTGCAAAAGGGAGAATTTTAAATATTATTTATTAAATGTGTTTTTTTTTGTGAGGCCGCTGGTTTAACTTCTGTACATGTTGCACGGATTTTTTTCTAAGTTGCATTCTAACATACTTTGTAAAATTGCTGATCTGCCTCTGTTGCTCTTGTAAAAGAGAGTATTGATCTCTTTTTACATGAGACCACAAATTACTGTGCAACTTTGATACCATGGTGCAGCCCTCCAGGCTAATTTGTTATACAGCATGATTGCAGTTTAATTGGAGAAATACTGATTTTCAAAAGCTGGTTGCTCTGGTTTTTAATGTTGCTCACAGAGTATTTTTAATTGCAGATCTCATAATGATCAAAGAAAATCAGCTCCATGGCACTGAGGATTATCTATATGTTGGTTTTGTACATTTACCTACATTTATAAAATATGATATACTGCAAATATGCATCCTTTGATGAAGGAATAATTGACAAATTTTCTGTTTCTTATTTATAAAATGAGAGTATTTATCTTTTTTTTTAATTAATAAAATGAATTTATTGAATATCTTTGGTTTTGGGGCCGCAACAAAACAACAAAAATCTGTGACTTAGAATCTGGGAAATGACTTTCTGACATTTTTCTGAATTATCTATAGGCTTAAACAATAGAGGAGTTGAAAAAAAGTGGCTGAATATATGAAGCACTCAGTTGGAGGAAAGCAGACATGACTGTCCATAATATACGATGTGATGAGCCAGAACTTGCCATAGAATTCTGGAAATGATCATTTTGCATACCTTCAAATCTATTTTGACCTCAGTCTGAACCCCTTTAGGGACTTAAAGGCAGGTCTTCACCCCTCTTCCCGTCATGGACTTATTTTTGAAAGTGCTGTTAACAGGCCATAACTCCTGTGTCCCAGATGCTGACAGAGAAGTGGTCTTATAGATAAAGACCAGAGTTCACCGGAACCTTTTTATGACCTGAGAGAACCTGAACTGCTAGAGCGCTACCAAACTACTGTCCAGCAGAAGCTATGACGACAGGCTTGGATTGAGGTCATAGGCAATGTAGAAAAAAAAAGACCAGACTGACCTCACTGCAAGACTGGAATAACTGCCATGAGTGACACACGCTGTGTATAAACACGCACGTAGGCACTTGGACTGGTACAGTGTTGCATTTAGATGCTTGCAGGTGAGAACTGAGGTGGCAGTGTGCTCATTCCAAGAAAAACTGGCATGGTTTGTAAATGGAGCAGGCAGAAGGGAGGTTAGCCATTAATCTCATAAGGATTGAGGACTCAAACAGGCCTCTGACTGCTGCTCCCACTCCTGAGAACCTGACTTGACTTGTGGCGCCCGGCTAATTACCATCTAGCTGGAGTATTACACTATCTCTTATGTATTTTAATCACGAAAAAGTGGTTTATCAAGTAAATATCACCCAATCAGGTCAAGCAGCTTTTTTCTACGTATAAAAACTGTATAATTATGTGATTAATCTATTTATAATCTATCTTAATTTCACATCTGAGATAGCCAATATCAGACAAGATAATGACTTGATCTATCTGTACAGCCATAAAATATTTAGTTAAATGCATGGCCATCCTCTGTGCACTGCAGTTTCTCAGAAAACATTGCATCACTTTGTTTGAACGCCTATGTGGGAGCAGGGGAGATCTTTTATTTTCGGTTTACTTTGGTATTCTTAGCAAGTCTTAACCTCTCTGGTGTTTGTTTTTAGTAACTCATTAAAAACTCAGCAGCTCCGCATTTATAGTACAGGCCTCCTCCCTCTTATAGACTTTCTTCAATAATCCTCTCGCCTTTCAAGCTAAGAATTGAGTTGTGCAATAGCATAAACTGATAACTTTGCCTCACATGCTACATGCCTGATTCATCACCATTCCTTCCAATGCATGAGCACTGTATCATTGGCTTTTGTTGCGTTACTTACATGCCATATTCCAGCCGTTTTCACAAAGGGCATTTGAAGGAATGAGTGTGAAAGGAACAAACACTCTTGTCTTACTGAGGAAATCCAGTCAACCATACAAAGATCACATGATGCCCAAAGGACACAGCTTGTAAGAGTATTGTCTTAACAAACAGAGCCGAGGAGTTAAACATGATGACTCGCAGGAAAAGCAGAGGGGGTTGAAGGGGGCTTTGTAATGGATCTGACCATCTTATGCAACCAGGTACAAATAGTTTTAGCTGTAATACCTGCCAAGGCCTCATTGGCATTAATATCTACTAAAATGTTATCTGGGGGGGAAACTGTAGCAAATAAATTTGTGTCGCACCACAATTTTAACTGTCTGTTGGCTACTAACTGAATATCCAGCTGTAGTAAAAAGCCTTCTTAATAAGGCTTTTATGCCAGAAAACAATAAACAAGTGACATCATGTTAGATTCTTGCAAATGCGCAAATACATTTAGCATTTCCACACTGAGCACTATTATTGAAAGCTATGTTTTACATACGCTAACAGAGTTAATGTAAAAGGTTGCCATGTTCCATCATAATCATATTTGCTACAGTTATAAAGGGTAAACCTCAGGGCTCTTAAACCTGATCAGACAGAACATACAGCAGAGGCAGCCAAAAACATGATCAGGCTCACTTGCATCATGACTTTTTTTTCTGGTTATTTGCTTTTTGTTTATCTGATGCTTTTGAAATTTAGCTTGAATCATATTATTGGTCTTTTTATCAAGTGGTTGTGACAGCAATAGGCTAAAAACACTTTTTAAGCATCTCGACTTAAACCAGAAATGACTGTCATGTTCCAACCGCTTCAGATGAACCCAGAAAACCTCCAAACCTCAACTGTTTTTAAATGTTTACGATCATTTTGTTACCAGACTACAGGCCTCAGCAAGTTCCTGACAATACACATCTGACAGGTTTCAAAGGTGTGTCTCTCCTGGGTGGATTATTTAAACAGTAGCTGCTTGAAAGACCACAGTGAAAATATTTGCTCATGTATATTATGGTGTTGAAGCCGAGTAGAGGGAGTTGTTTACAACCATTTGTCTTGTAAACGGATACTTGGGACCTCATGTACTTTAGGCTGCATGTTTGACAGCAGATACATTTCTTAAAGGAGCAATTAAAGAGGTAAAAGATGCACAAGAGTACTGGAAAACCCAACTTTTCATGAATCATTTATGAAAATGTTGGTAAAGGTGTGTTAGTTTAAGATTTGATCAAAGGTTAATACATTATTCACTGATTGCTGCTTTATCCATCAGTAATAACTCACTGATAGAAATCAGAGTTTGGGTTCCCAGGTTGTAAAAAAAATTTGTAATGAAATGATGAATTAACCCTGCACTTGAAAAGATTGATTAAGTTGGTTTTATTTTAAAAACAACGAAGGTGCTATTGACTACATAATGTGAGCTGCTCAACAGGCCACTGGATCTTTGCCCAAACGGGACAACAACAAAAAAAAAAACCTGGCTCATGTGGGCTCTGTGAAATATTTACAAATTATTAGTCATTATTCAAGTCACTAACTTCCATCTTTCTGTGGATCGAAGAGCTCGTAAACTAAAATGCCCCACGCTTGTTACTTCGATCTGGACAATATGCTGAGCTTTGTAGGAAACTGCTATTGACTGAGATTAGACAAGGAGAGCATCAGACTAAAGCCTTATAAAGCACTCATGGCCTCAGGCTCTGCAGCCAGCGAAGCAGTGAGGGGGGCTTTCATCTCAGGGCATTTTTCTATTATTACTTTTTGTGAACTTGGAGCAGAAAAAAACCTTTGAAACTCTCTTGAAATTCCTGCAATGCAGGAAGAATTGTAGCGTTCTTATCTACTTCACGATTAAGTCTTTAAAGTCTGACTTACTAAAGCAAACTCAACAAAATGTTGCATACAGATGCCTGCTAACGACTGTATTCGCAGTGCACTTTGGCTCTGACAGCAGGAAGTGAAGCAGCATAGTGTTACACTGACAAACGAGGATGTGCTATCAAGTGCCATGAGCAACCAGAACCGGATATAGTTCACCAAGTGGTGGTATGTAAAGCGGTGCCCCTGACACAGGAAGGTAGCCGCATGGAAGATTTATGACTCCATGACTAGTTGCTCGGAAGTACCCAATAATTAATCACATTTAGGATGTGAATTTAGAAACCCATGTTGCAAAAAAGATAAATCTGAACTAAACCAGAACCATTTAAACCTTAAGGGAAACACAGATTTGTGTTTTTTGTTGACTGAGAAAACAAATAACAGCGTTTGCTCATAAGTACTGAACGGTGCCGTGCCCCAAACAAGTCTTACTATATACCATTAGCCAATTCATCCCAGAGCTCACATGGCAATTTAGAGCATATTTACACTCCCAACACCTCCGTGCTGCACACATGGTTAGTTCAGAAATGACCAGAGGTAACCTTGTCATTCAGTCTGTTCCCTCGCCAGCTACAGCTGCAGAGCCCCAACAGCTATTAAAGCTTCAGGTCTTTGGTTTGTTTAGGAAGCAGGCTTCTCGGGCCCACGGTGCAAGGTGACCACATGTTTTTTACCAAAGTAATGTCTGTAAAAGGGACACGGTTAAAGATGCTGAGGAGAGAAGATGTTTTCCAAAGTTTAGGGATTTTGTGACTATTTTTAACATAGTGGAATCACCAGCAGGCCCTGAAACAGTCTGAATATTAAGATTAGGCAGAGATGATGATAGAAATAATAATGGAAAAATAAAAACAAAGAAATTTTGAGTTTTATTTTCATCACTAGCCTCAACGCTGATCCTTGATTCCTGATGAGAGCAAAATAGATCCATTATTAACCTCTCTTGTGGCTTTTAATTGACTGTAGCTCGACAGGAAAGGGGGTCAGAGAGAGCAAGGAATGACATGCTGCTAAGGGCCGCAGGGCAGGATTCAAACCTGGGTCAGCTGCGTCAAGGAGCGCTAACCTCTGTACACGGGGCAGCTGCTTGAGCTAAACACCGTCCAGGCCATGTTAAACTTTGACTGCAAAAATGATTCCTGTCTGAATCTAAGGATTTAATTTTTACACACAAATTACTCTATGAGGAATTGATTTGGTTTGTTTTTGCTTTATTTTTCTAATAAAGCAACAATAAATGTGGCTATATAGCAAATATCAGATTGAAATCCTGTTAGTTTAATGATAAAATACAGCGATGTATGATATCAATCAAAGCAAAAAGAGAAAAAAAGAAAGAAAAGTGATGGCAGTGGTTGATAATTAGCTGGTGATTTCGCATTCTGTTCTTTCTCTTTAGTTAAAAAATGAAAAATAAATAAACAGATAAAAAATTTAAAGACAAACACAGTCAGTATTAATTATTGGTCAAATTATCATCTGTTGCATCAGTGTTGGTATCAGCTCAGAATTCCACAACCTGCTCAAAACCACTGTCAGATTGTCGGTGCATCTAAAAGTTACTTAAAAGAAAATCATCATGCAAAGAAAAGACTAAATGTAAAATAAAACCCAGACATGCAGATGCCTTCACTGGGACAAGATGTCCTGAGCAAAAGCCAAAATGTGAAGCCCTTTTAAGAAATGATGGATAAATCCTGGCTTAAGCAGAGAGGAACCATTAATCCAGGTTGTTACTACCACACAGCTCACTATTTTCTATGGCATAGGGGATGTTTTAGTCCACGTGGCATGTTAGCTTACGCCTCTGAGTGCATCAGAAATTTAATCAATAAACTGAAGTGCATGCACATGCATATTTGAAACAAATTTGACACATGTGGTGCCATCCAGATGAGGTCTAATTCAGACAAAGCTTTGCTTATTTTAGCAAGACAAGGCAATGGATTATGCCTCTGTGATACACATTTATCACATTATGAAATGAAACAACATGAAACAAGAGTGTCTTTCTTGATGCCAGCAAGAATGGGATTTTTTTTTAACCATCAAAACAACAGCAAATGATCTCCCTGCCCCCTTTTAACAAACTGAAATTAAATCTACTCAATCGGTTCCCATCATTTCTTTAACTAAATAAATAAGTTTAATGACTTGCAAATCATTTTATTATATCCCAGCTTTGCTGGTAAAGTTGAACAAGGGGAATATACATGTTATACCTCGAAATAGACATCAACTTCACACAAATTGTGGATATTTTTTTAGTCTTCTCTCACACAGAATGGCACGCAATTAACCTGCTGGTGCTGCATTGTGTGCAGAAGCTTAAAATGTCTTTGGGATAGTCTTTATAAAGAATAGATTTGTTATGCAGCCAGAGCTTATCTAGGAGTTAAGGGCTTGCTCCGGCAGAGAAGAATAACACATGTTCATTAGTGATGTGTGTTCAGTGCAGAGACAGAAGATTCTTTTTTTTTAAAAGTATGCTCGTGCTCGTCTTAAGTAAAAAACAAATGCAATTACTATAAATACAACAGGTTCTTGGTGTAATTTTAAAGGGATCTCAGAGGATAAACCCAGAAACAGGACAGAGGCCTTCCATTCATACCCATCCGAAAAACATGAAGTCAAGCAAGTGGTTGCATAAAGTATGGGTTACCAGAATACTATTACAATGAGCTGGACACTTTTAAATAAACCTAGAGGACTTACTGAAATATCTCTCATAAAAAAATTGATTAACAGAAAGAACTCAATAAAAGAAGCCAAGATAAGGCACATTTCTGCTTATCAAAGTTCAACAGCTCCATTATTACATCTGAAGGAGAGAAAAGCAACTATAAAAATCTCTTCCTTTCACTGAGTCGTCACTGTTGGCAGGAAAAGTCACATGAAACAAAAGCATTACAGAGATGATTGATTACTTGATGTTTATCCAGTTAGTAATGCCTACATTTTCAGCTGTACAGAATATTCTGGATGCAGTGCTGTGCAAAATGTTTGAGCCACCTAACTTTCCTCCATAAAGTCAGGAAAAGAAGAAAAAGCTACAACAATTAGTCGCAATCTGTGCACCACCTTTATTCTTCAACACAGCCCAAATCATCAAACTTTCTTGTGATTTCTGGGGGGGGGGGGGTGACAGTCCTTCTATCCTCCACTTGTCCAGGTTCCTCAGTCTTGTTAAGGACACCCTACACACCGTGCTGAGATATGCCAGGCTACCAGCTAATAGATCCTTGGGAATCATTTTCTTGATGTCTTTCAAACTGTGCTATACTTAGCTTGTTTTTGCTAATGGAAATAAAGAAGACGGGGAACATCACCACTTATCATAGCAAAAGGTGCAGCTTTCTTTGTTACTCCCTTAGCAAGCATCGCCGAAAACCCTTCCCTTGCATGGCTCATGTGGGTGGCATAAACTGTCATTAGAAATTAAAACAAACAAACAAAAAGCAAAAACAGATGTCAACCTTCACAGTAACTAGGGCTTTAGTTTCCATACAAAACACACCAGATGCCATCCGGCTCATACAAAAAAGAGCCACCGTGTTGTTTATGTTTGTACCTACAGCGTTCATCCTAAATTAGAAAATGACATACCGTCAAAAGCAGCCACTGAGACACTGTTATTCAGTTTCAGCTCCAACCGGATTGATACAGACAAGCCAATTCCAGCAGAACAATCACCAACTGAGTGCACTTTTAGTGCAAGGTCAACAAGTGACCCAACGCGGCCTTCCTTTTAGAACTGTGCAAAGCTAAAACAAAACAAACAGCCTCCATGTCAGAGTGACGTCCTGCCAAGTATAAATGTAGGCTATCGTTTTCGGGCCTCCTTAACTCTCTCCTCGGAGAGCATGAGCTCGCCCCAATAAGCTGGGTCTCACCACACTGTGGGCCCTACAAGGAAAGACAGTGTTGATGTTGGCTACAGTAGAACTGATAGGAAGTCCACTGCTTGTCAGTGAACACTACCCACATTCAGATAAAGGTTACACAGCGAGGTTTGTACTCTGAAACTCAGCCCGGCATAAGAGACAGAGACAGAGGCAACAGAAATCTGGGGTTGTGCCAAACTAGATTTATATGTCGTTGTTTAGCTTCTGAGAATATCAGCTTTAAAAACTGAAGCTTAAACGGGTTAGCTTTTAGCTCCTTCCACCACTTTTACAGCTTCAGAGATGGCTTAAAGCAGATGTAAATGTTCTACTACCACTCCCCACCATCCTTCATTTAGCCCTGAGACAAGTGTGCTTCCTAGAGACCAATGACATATAAACACGCCGAAGAAAGCGGCAACAAGCCATTATCTTCACTAGTGATTCATTTCATTATCTATTAGATGGATGTATCATCTATAATCGGAAAGATACAAACCACAAAAACCAAATACTATTATTTTGTTTGCACGAGATCCTCTGATGCTCTGTGCATTGCATTTTACACTCAACTATCACACTACACAAGCACCATTGAATGACTCATTAATAATAGGCCACCCCCTGACGCAGAATAAGTATCATGTTTTATGTGTTTGTGGAATAGGTTACAACAACAAAAAACAAGCCTTGGCCAAGAAAAATCCTCTCAAGCATATGATGAGCATCAATGAAAACAACACAAACATAAAACTTGGAATATTATAATCAGCACAAAACTGAGCCCCAGCCTGTATTTATGTGACTAAATAAAAGGTTAACTGGTTTTGGATGCTGTGGTGTTTCTAAATACACTCAAGCCAATCTTGTATCAAACAGGCCCTTCGTAAAAACTGATATTGTTGAAAATACTGGTGACTTGGGAGTAATCAAGCACATACAGCCTGTTTATAAAGAGATTGACTGAAGAATGTGTGTTGCTTTGGGTTCAAAAATGAAACATGAGAGTTTACAAGTGGCTGGGTGTCTGGTGCAGGGTGGAGGAATATGTAGGAAACTGCTGTCCTTGAATGAGATCAGGTATTGTGCAACCGATGCCCTTTGAAGGGGGGCTCACCAAGGATTTGTGCCTGAATGCTCTCATTCCTATCAGTTACTCAGTAGCTTACTGGGATGCTGCATTCACAATCACCCGTGCTGCATAGTACAGGAGATTCAAGCTCATTCATGCGAGGAATCTGATACAGATTTACGCTAAAGTAAATTTACAACAGTAAAGATACACAAAAGCTTTGACTTTAGTTTCCATGCAACACAATGCCAGCAGTGTGTGCGTAGAAGTGAAAGGGGACAAAACAACAGCTCATCCATTTTTTAACACCTCTGCATTCCCTTCAAAGTACAGTCTACATTTCCTATATGGCACCTGAATCACCTGTGGATCTGAGGGGGGGAAGGGTTGCTAGGTAGCCACCACCTGGAAGGGGTATTTCTTTATGTCCTGTTTCTTTTAACAACACCACCGGGCTCTAAACTTACAACCATCCGGCTTAACAGCTCTGAAGTTCTTGATTAATTCAAGATACTCCACTATGTCTCATTGTATATATTACAGTAAAAATATACACTAGAAATAACACGCTAATGTAGACAAACTTAACAAGGACTGCACAGAATGTAAAGACATGAATAAACTTGGTTAATAAATTAACATTTCAAACATAATGCATGCATGTGGAATAGGAGTCAAAGCAAACGTCCGAATGGGCGACTTTACATTCGGACTGTGTTGCATCGTATTGTAGATTTTATTAAAACAAACTAAAAGTGCAGTGTTTCGTGTATTTTAGTAAAAATGAATAAGATTAGCAGAAATGTTTGGTACTAATCCTGTAAATCTGGCTGATGAGCAATTACTAACTAAGATGTATTAGGTTGGATATTTTACTTCCTACTAATGCTTTGTGTCAACACTTTCTAGTCTATTTGACCTTACCTACACTGTCTCATTATATATTTTTATTAGCTGGCACATATGCCCAAACTAGCATTACAAACTAAAGGGGCTGGTTTAACATTTTAAAACCTGAGGTCCTCCAATTGGGAAATGTTTAGAATACATGGCCAAATACCAAATTTATACATCTTTACAGATATCCTAAAAAATCTCCCTTTTACTATGACTCATAAAGTATTTAAATAGGCCTCGAGGTTGCAGTGACATTCTCATTTTTATTATGGGAATTCAATTTTCAATCAGAAAAAAGTTGGCATGGGGCTCAAAGGGATAGTCATTTTGATGTGTGTTGTTATAAGTTAAAGTACAACATTATTAAAATCATAATATCTTAAATACATCTAAAATACTGCTACAATAACACATTTTATACTGATGTATAATTGAAATGGATCATTTTTAATTTAATTTTAATAACTAAAAGTACTGTTTGGTAGGATCATCCAAAAAAGTTTTAAAAATGTATGTACCTCAAAACAGCTTTTGAGTAAATCTACAATGTAAACTGTATATTCAGTGTAGACCTGGGTAAACCTTAGATGCCTAATTAGTTTTTAGTTTATTAAGTTTATTTTTAAACATATCAAAAGAAAACAAATCTAAAAAGGGGGGGGGGGGGGACAGGAAATTACAATAAATTAATAGAAGTCCATACTTAATAACAAAGAAAAACAAAAACAAATTATACTCAATCAAAATTTCCTGGCATTTCCTTTAAATACTCGTAGTCCAAAAAATGAGTCTGCATAACAAGTACCTTTCTAGGCCTACCACCTTGTACTTTTTCATGTTTGTATATGAGAAGAGTTTTATCATCAACAAACATTTAATGTATAACACAAAAGTCTGTCAATATAAAATTCAATAATTTACACCTGTTCCCATTTAGTAACAAGAAATTCATGGTGGAACATTCATGTTCCTCCAACAACAAAATAAAGACGCTACAGATGGGAGTCCACATTATGTTTCCATCCGGTATTTGTTCAGTACATTATTTCTAAATAGACTTTTAAATTTGATTATTGTTTCACAAGATTTCATGTTGTTGCTCAAGATTGTAGCACAATGAAGGTTTGAGGTTGTTCTTAATGGATTTCTTTTTCTTCATAATCCTCGATTCCTCATAAACCATATTTGCTTTCCTGAAACAACCACTGGATATTGGGTGGTACTTTGTGATGAGTTACACTGTACATGTATTGTGATGTTTTAAGGTCAACTAGTTTTATGAAGAGTTTTTTGGTTTGTTGTCTGAACTTAGCGTTTCTTTCATTTCTTATTGCTTTTTTCTGAATTGTGTTTATTGGATTTGTGTTAGTTTTATGTGTTACTTCCACACAGTAGGTCATGTAAGGGAGTATGAAGTGAAGTTTGATTAATTGTTGTTGTTTTTTTTACTGCAGTCGATTTAGAAGCCTTTAACTTATTATGGAGTTATTAGTTTTTACCTTTGCTGTGTACAGCAGTTTGGTTGACAGTGTTGTTCTTCAAGTGCTCCAAAAATAAAATTGGATTGGAAAAATTGGATTGCAACTTTATTCAATTTATATATGTGACTTCGAGTTTAATTTGGGGTCTAACATTATCCCCAAGAGATTTTATTTTGGTTACTCTTTCTTCATCAGTTTATCACCTGCACCCAAAGTTTTTTGCTAGTCAGACTGACGATTTATGAATTTTGTTTTTCTTACATTCAATGTTAGTTATCTGCATCAAACCATCTCTTCACCATTGTCAGTTCCCTCTCGGCAGTATGAAGGGGGTTGCTGCAGGTTCTCCTCACAACAAAATAAATTGGTGTCATCTGCAAATAATGTGGTTTTCTGATTTTTTTTTTTATGTAAAAATTAAACAAAAATGTCCCCAACACCAACCCTTGGGGAACCCCACGTTTAACAATCTGTCAATTAGATTTTGTATCTTGCAATTGCACAAGTTATTTTCTGTCTTTGCAAGCGAATGCATCACATAGTGTATGCTCTTTATGTTCTTCTACATCACCACTACCATGTTCTCGATCATAATGCAGCATTTATAGAGCATCATCTCATCAACTGCCTACGTGGGAGATATTATTTGTCTGTATAAACAGTTTACATTGATGAAGATGATTTAGAAGTCATAAAAACTGCCAGATATATCAACTTTGCAAAGTTAAACAGTCAATAATACCAAAGAAACGTTGATAAAACTGCTGATTTAACTCAAAGCAAGCATCAGTGTTTGTGCAGCAGTTATTAAAGCCAAACAATGGAGGCTCATCTAAAGTAAACAACTATTTGTAAAAAAAAAAAAATTACATTGCCTGTTTGCTTTTACACATTTTGCTTTACTTGTTACATTTGACGACCAATTTAATTGTAATAATCGGTTCATTCTTTCTTAAACTCTGGAGATGTGCCACCCTTTTCCCAGTCTGTGCCCCTGCCTGCCCCCCAAGCACATATTTTCAGACGCGCTCCTGTTGCCTTTTTTTTTTTTTTTTTTTTAAAACAAACCCTTAATGGCAATGCTGTTTCTGGATCCCAGAGAATTATAAAAGAATACAGCATCTGCAGACTGACACTTGCGTCATAAACTTTTCCTCCACATAAAACAAGTTGTATAAACGATTATATAAAGTTGATAAAGCCAAGACATTTTATGAAGTCAAGCTCGCTTCAGTGAGTGATACTGTTGTAGTATAATTCTGATCCAGGCCATTTGGTTTGTGAGCAGTGACAGGAAGTTCTCTCCAGTTTATGACAAAGTCCTGATGTGACTTCGGTGTTTCATGTCATAAAAGAATCCAAATGTTTTGTTATATTTATGTGTGCCAACACAAAACCTATCCGTGGACACCTCCCACACAGATAAGCAATCACATCACACCACACACTGAAGATCACATAGAAAAACAAACAATCATGATTAATTCAAAGAATAATCAGCATAAGTGGTAATCGGGCAAAGCCGATATTGTTTAAACCCCTCACATCCTGAACAGCTGATCTCAACTTCCTGCAGATTACATCTCAGGCTCTGTAATACATATTTAAAAGAGCTTAAGACATTTCTACCTGACTTGTGATGACGCACCTTCAACTGCTGCTCCAACAACATTACAGGAGTGATTGTGTTTAGCCACCAACAGCAGGCTTTTGCGTTTCTTTCAAGCATCAGAGGCACATGGGGAGGACGAAGAGGTGATTTGAGTGAAGAAATGCCTCTACAGAGGAGTCTGTCTCTTTGAGGTTAACTTATCACAACAGTAACCATATCAACAATGGCCACCTTTAAGCTTATTAGGAGTGATTAAGGAGATTAACTGGGCTCATGTCTGAAGTAAAGAGATGAAATAGCATGCTTGTTTCCAAAATGGCCCATGGCCACAGAAGCAGCAACAAGAATGTGCTGTTCTTTTTCACTCAAAATCAGGGTTTTTTTTAAATGTCAGACCACAAATGGTGATAAATTCCCATCTGTATTTGACTGGAGACGATGAAACATCAATGACTGTGTTGTAACAGTGCAGGTAAAAGGTTTTTTGTGCCTCTCAGAAGAGCAACTCTGTATCTGCCCCATCTAAATAGACACCTGTTGTGCGATCTGACAGGTGGACTCTGGAGGCCGACGTCTCCAACTGCTGCTTGTTGCAGTTGAGCCTTCGAGGCAGATTCACTCACCCCCATGTGATCCCCAAATATCTGCACTGCTGTGTCTTCTGCGAAGCTTAAATGCAAAACAAAAACTAACTATGCATTTTTTTAATTCAATAAAGCATTCTTTTCATAAGCAGCTACATCTGAAAACAACTTCCATCTTATCTAAGAGCCCACTTTTCAATAAAAGTAATTGTTGAGAGTAATTAATTAATTCAATGTTCATGGCTAAGAAGGCTCACATGGCTGCCAGATACCAACACTGATGGACGTCACACACAAAGACAAATGTTTAGGGTGGAATTAAGGCTTATATCTTTAAATCCACCAACACTGTGCTATCAAGCCATGTAAGCAAGACAAGAAGCAGCTGTTACTCAAGCTGTTTGCTGCCTGCATTCTAAACCCTGTGACACAGAAAGCATTGATACCACAACAAATTTGCCTTTCTTAATGCTAACATGTTCCATATGTGCATAGATTCCCTACAAGTTCAGATAACCAAGTTGATGGAAACATGACAGCGCATAAATGGCTCATTCTTCCATACAAATACTGTTGATAGATCATCAGAGCTGTATATAAATGATATTTTCCTTCCTCTCCTGTTTGCAAATAAGGCATTTGGAGAGCCTGGTTTTGCTGGTTGTTAATGAAAAAAGAGATTAGAGGGGATCATGGTAGGAAGAGTGGTTCAGTTGGAGCTGGCTGCCAACAAGATGACCGGGGTTTCCATGCAAGGGCTTGACACAGGCCAACTCAAGGTCAGCAAGGAATAATACACACTAGATTAGCTGCTTTACATCAACACTGATGCCCTGAGGAAGGAATTAGAGCTGAGTGGGGCAGTAAAGCAGGGAAAGTATCAGCGTATGCACTTGACCTGGGTTTACTGCTGAGGATATAGTACTTTAGTCTAGAATAATCTTTGCAAGTGTAAATAACAGGGAAGTTCATTGCTTAATAATAATGAATTGCTTCAGTGCAAAGATAAACTTATTGATAATTGTGGTCAGCTAAAGACCTGTAGTTTGTTTTTGGTGTAAAGAGCACCTACCTGTAGCTCACACCATGCAACCTCTACTGTGGTCTCCGTGTCCAGTCCTTTGTAGACATTTTTGAAAGAACCCCTTCCAATCTCTATGTTGAATTTGAGATATCTTCCATCAGGAGAAGTTGCCACCGCTTTGGTCTCAACGTCCTCTTTCTCTTCCTGCTCCCACTGGCTATCAAACGTGATGCGAGACAAGATCTTGTTTTGTTTATTTTGGAGTTCGTTTTCAGAGTCCGAGCTGGCATCCTGAGCGTTTGATCTCGGAACCGAATCCCAGTTTCCTTCGGGGCACCCGGCGTCGGGCTCCTGCGTGCTTACGGGCGTGTTGGAGCTGGTCCCCGGGCTGGAAACGGGAGACGACGACGATGGCGGAGTATCGTCAGTTTTTTCGTCCTCTGCTCTGGACTCGGCGAGTGTTAGGATATTTTCAGCTGACCAGGACAGCGCTTTGGAAAGGGCACCACTGTATAGAGGCGAATCAATGTCCATACTTATTTTCTGCAGCCCATAAGAATTTCTCCGTGCGCCCAAGCCGTGCGCCCTCAGCATGGATGGGACCCGGGATAGGCAGTCTTCGGTCATATCCATAGAGAGGCCTGGGAAACCGCGTCCGGGGATCTCAACTTGTGCATGAGACATTGTGGCAGGTTCAACGCCTTCCCGATTTAGAGCCTATAGATGTAGAAATAACATTAAAACAACAGAACACCGTTACATCGTGTTCCATGTCATGTTTCCATGAAGCCAATGAAGTCAGTGTGTTTAATGAAAGTCTGACCGCAACAAAACACGACTAAAACAGTCTAGAACATGCGATCTGCCACTACCTGTAGATATTGTAAACCTTTGAGATCACCTTTGAACATAAAAAAAGAAGAAAAAGAAACAATAAGATTACTTATTACCGCCGATGCGTAGAAACATTTCCCGCGAAAGCAGTGCGCAAATTAACGCATAGTTTCAGCCAAAATAATTCACGGTCTTCTCTCCTCTTCTCTTTCCAAAGACTTAAGCCATAACCTCCTGTGAGAGGACTGATCTGCCAATATCAACAAAGCTCTGGTGGGTTGTGCATCCTGAGAGCTCGGTGCGCGCTCCTAACTCCACCCCTCGGAACTTTGACGCGCTCAGAGGGAGTAATTATATTCTGATTAGAGCTGCGTTGGTTACCCAAAATTCTTCAAAAACCACAAAATTATTAAAATTCTTTTCCATTAAGCGTAATGATTTACCATGTCTCATTGTTGTCCAAATAAAAAAATAAAATCGAGTAAACTGAGATAGGATCCAAAGCCTTGTGTTGATTACCTGAACATGCACCACGGTCCCTTTTATTTTAACTCTAACCCTTGTGCGTAAGCGCAACTTCTTGCTGCTAAATTCCAATTAAATTTCCCCGAACTAAAGGTAAAACTAATAGATAATTTGATTCGCCTGAATGAGGGAGATAAGCAGCCCAAAGGGGGAAGGGTAAACGGTGCGTGTCCGGCCTACAGGGGGAGCCACGCCGCCTGGAGCAGCCGCTTCTGAAACAGGACACTAGTATCAGCCAAGGCCACACTTGAGCCCCACCTGTCCCACAAATGCTCATACAAGGTTTTATCAGCAAACACACACATGATTCCTCGGAGCTGTATCATCCACAGGCTGGAACACAGAGTACATGATGCAAGTCGGCCATCCAGCGTGCTGTCATTCAGCACAGCTGCAGCCAGAAAAATCCTAACAGCTCCATCTCTGTGCTTTGACTCTGCACGTACGCGCGCACGCAGCGCTGGGCTGTTGCCATTTATGGTTTCACAAAACATCATATGTTCTTCAAAGAATTTGAGACATGAAATAAAAATGGAAAGCAAGCAAATTTACCAAATTTCTAATTTATTGTCCTACAGGATATGAAAAAAAGAGGTTGTATATAGACAGAGAAAGATAACAGGTCACAGTAGCTACAGCACAATAAAAGAATGACAGTAATCAGTAACTGAAGTCCGCTATGTTATTACACCTGGCTGAGTCCAGCCAAGTTTCTGTGGTGTTCCTCTTCTGAAAACATTTATTTGGAAAATGAAAAGTCCCTCTGGTGTTGTGTTCTGGGATTTCTTTGGGATGTCTGGCTGGGATACAGGAACAACAGCCAAGTGAAGGTCCAGAAATAAATCATACACAATAAACTTATTAACAGAGAAAATGGAAAATAAAACTAGATGCATTCTCAATAATGGAGTAAAGTTTCAGCTGGGTGGGGGAAAACTTCCCTAAAGTATGCAGATATGATAGTTTTTTAGTCCCCTGATAAGACGCATTGCATGTTTAAATGGCAACAAACGCCACCTGTGACAACTCTAAACACATTGTCACCTCACAAGCTCTTTCCCTCTCCCCCCACCAAACATTTAGAAATAATATTGGTTCTCTTCCAGAAAGAGGAGGCTCCGAACCAAAAAGGCAACAACAATTACAGAACCAGCATCCACCAGGCCGGGCATGGAGGTGCACCTTGCGTAGCCTTAGATGGCTGAATCTCAAAAATTTTCCAGTAAGGTACAGTATGAGGGCTCCTAGACAGTGAGTGATTCCAGCACCGTTTCAGAAGAATTTGACACCTTTTCCATCATCCATGGTGATGATCTCCGCTTTGCCTTCTGTTTGTAAAGCTTGCAATGATCGCAGCAGCATCCACTCTTCCAAACCATGGAACTCTGAGAGAAAAGATTAGAGAAATAAAGTGCAGTAAGTGCACATCCCTCTAATTTAGATGAGCAAAAACACAAGAACCACTCAACGAGTATTCAGACAACAATGATTATCTTATAACAGAAGCACATGTCAAAGTCTGACGTGTTTAGAAAGTAAGAAAATTGCTGTTTGGAATATATTGGTGAATGCAGGTAAAATGGGCAGGTGTGGTAACTTCAGAACAGTTTAAGGCCTGGGTTGAAGATATCTTGCAGAATCTGTATTTTGGTACATAAAAGTTTGTTTTTTCTATTTTTTTGCAGCATTTAGAGACCAACAGCATATCATCCAGGGTTGGTCATTATATTTTTGGCTCCTTTTACAGCTGTTTTAAATTACTTTAAGTAGGGCTGTCAAGTTTTTATGAGTATCTAGTTTCTTACCTGCAGTAGTAGGAGTCAGTGTGCTCACAGTTCAAAGAGCACACTCACAATTTCAAATCTTAAACTACTCAGATGTCAAAAGCATCAGATGTTTATCTACATGTTCATTATTTTCTCTGCTGAGGAACGTCCACTTTATTATGCATACTTAAATGCACACTGGCTGGGCAACGTTTCCTGCCAATGATCAGTGAGTTTAGTCTGGAGTTGTTGCAGAGCCGTTAGGTTGTTTACTGCATTGCTTTTGCAAAGATTTCAAATGTGGTCGTTGTTTTTGGATTTCCAGGCTTTTCAGTTACTTTATCGTCTCGTAGTTGGTGATATTGGGATAAAACCAGAACAACTGAGTCATAGCTGATTAGCAGTAGTTTACAATGATGCTTAGCAAAATGGTCGTCTTTGGTTGAGAAATAACGAAGAAGCAAACTATCTGATGCACAAGTTTTGCGGTGTAAAATTATCTCTATCGTTTGCTTGAATCACTATTAAATAATAGATGTTAAAGAAGTTATAGATGTTGAAAGTTTGCTCCTCCGTAATCCTAGCTGTTAGCTTAGTTCCACCGCTAAATCTTCCACCGGATTCTCCAAACTGAGAGCACTGACCGCTGTCCTCTGCAGGTAGTAACTGAATACTCATTAGTACTTCACACATCCCCATTTCAGAAAAACAAAGAAAAAGAATGACCTTTTTAAAGTCATAGAAATAAATGACATGGAGCAAAATATACCGCAACCAAAGGACTATAATAGATATGTTTGTTTTTACACATTTCATACAACCTATTTAGGCTCTTAAAGGATCTGAGGCAGCATTTTACACAACACAACACATAAAAATGATTAATTAATTTCTTACCTTCACCTTCTGAATCATCACCATTGGACAGCTCATAAAGTGTAAACACAGAGTTGACCATGCCAATTTTGGAAACCTATAATGTTAAAAAGGAAAATTGAAGTGATATGATAAATGATTTTCTTCTGATGACTAAAAACAACCCAAAAACTCAATTTTTAGTTCTTTATGCTTTTTTTGTCTGACTGTTTTTATTCTGGGAGATGAAAGTTGGAGCCTTAAATCATTACAAGTGAATTTAATAAGGTTTTTGCAGAAACAACTTCTGTAATAGTTGTGACTATTGAAGTATAAAACATGCATCATCAACGCAGCTTATTGATATTTTTCTCAAACTTTCAGACTTTCCCAGCTGGTCAGTAGCCTTTCACTCCAAACATACATTTCATATAAATTATGGCATAATTGTTTTTTTTTTTAAAGTAAAAAATATGTTACAGTGATGATGATGATGTTGATGTATTTCCCATGGACGTCTGTTTGTATCGTATGCACCTTGTTGTATGTATTCTCTGGTCTGTTTCTACTTAATTTCTTTTATTCTTTCTAGTTTGTGTTCATTCTTTTATTTTCATCTCTTTTATTCTCATTTTCACCCTGCTGAACGCTTTTAATGTCTTATGTAAAGCGCTGTGAGTTGTCCAGTAGATGAAATATTCTATACAAATAAACCTGCCTTGCCCTCATCTACAGGAAGAATAACTTCTGAAACATATAGAATACGGAAACAATATTTATTAAAAGACTGAACTTATGGTCATTATGGAATCTGTTGATAAACGGATATCATAAGACACACATCCCTTTTTAAAACTGAAAAACATTCAAATGCACAATGACATCCGAGCGACTGAGTGCTGTTCAAGTCACACCTGACTTCACATAACAGAACATCAACAGTGACTGTGTGTGCAGAACAAGATGTACAAAAATTTGCGGGCTTTTGCTTTGCTTTAAAGTGTTTGTTTTGGGCTTCAGCTGGTGTTTATTATGTCTATACACCTACAAAAGTTGTTACGTACTATAACAACCCTTATACATTTGCTCTGATACCTTTCACTGACGCCACCCCCATTATGTTCTTAATATCTAAATTTGATTTATACTAAATGTTACCTAATATTTAACAATAATAATCATAGTGAGATATATACATAGTTTAAATTTTAACTGAGCATCATCATACATTACTATAGTGTTTGCAAACTATATGCATGTACCTATACCTCGACCTATAATATAAACTATAACCCGAGGCACCAAAAACTAGATGTTAGTTTACAAACACAGATGTTGTTTATATGCACACTGCCCCCAGAGGGCTGCTACATGAAACTGAAGCTACATGGATTAAGCTGGGATTTTCCAATTATCCTGGCTGAACGGATTGTGGATTCAGTTTTATTGATTTGAGGTTTATTCTGAGGAGCTAGCCTGCTCCAGACTGGGCTGACAGCCTGGCTTAGTTAAACCTATAAACTTTTAAAAATACCCAGTCCAGGAACCGACCTGATGGGAAAATGTCTCTTTCATCTAGTCTTATGTGCTTTGCCTTTCATTGATTATCTAGCATTAAAATACCACAACTACACCCTGAAATTGCAATTTGGTTTTTTAATTTTAACTGTGAGCATCAGTCAGTGTCATAACAATGATGATCACAGTTAAACTGAAGGACTGGTGGAGAGAGAGAGACAGTTTAGATAACAGATGATGATGTATTCACACTGAAAAGGGTTTTGTGAGATGGAAGAGCATTTCAAGTCCGATTCCCTGGATTTTTCAGGCTATCTGCATGATTGTAAGGGGCTGGAGTACAATCCCACAGATGATCTGTTTGGTATTTGACTAAGACTTTTGATAGCTGAAATGTTTAACTTGTTAGTAAAACCTTTTTTTCTGATCTGTGTCATATTTTCTACGTGCAAACACTAATTTATGTCAACAGTTATGCAGCTACCAGACAAACATTTGTGCAATGGTTGTATGTGGTGACTATAATGCCCCTCTCACACTAGCACCTACTCAGCCCGGCCCGGCACCACACCGCCCGGTTTGTTTGTGTTCCCATTACCATTTTCCCGGG
>JBBBVU010000023.1:4868338-4881699 GCA_037177055.1 Atherinosoma microstoma | reverse complement strand
ATATAAACATTAGCATATAAACATACCAAGCAGCATTTTAATCAGCAAAATATAAAAATGGCAAGAGCAAGAAGAAAATAGATCAGCTAATATTAACAGGAGTTAAAAGAGAAGTTATATATACACTACTGTTCACAAGTTTAGGATCACTTTCCCATTGTGTTTGCCCATGCGGTATTTGTTTGGCCATGTGACAGATAGTGATGCATCACAGGATTGTGGGTGTTTAACTGAAGCAGAGAAGCAATGTCAGCGGTGTGGACGGTTTTCACAGTGTCCAAAGAAGATACTCGAAAAGAAATACACCACCAATTTGATGTCACCTAAACACCACCACCATCCAAAAGTTCACAAAAGATGGCGGGAAGCTAACACTGCTAACATTAACTTTTATTTTGCATTGGTAATAATCAACTTGACATGTTCATCTGACCTAGTGCGATATGTATGCAAGGTGAAGATGAGATGACAAAATACCGTGGTGTCATCCCCAGGATTGTCTTACAGACAAAGTGAAACCAGTGATGGACCCGCTGAGTATGAAGAGAGGAACATCCCAACAAGTTAGTTAGTGACAAATCAAATATCTGAGTAATAAAGAGTGTCCAGTTCACTGAGAATGGTGCTTGATGCTAATCTGTTGATGATGCCACCGTAGTCCACAACTGTTATTTTGTAAATGGTCAAGTGAGTAAAGGAAGCTTTATTGTGGAAAAGAAAAGCTAATCTGGCTTTGACTTTTGTCCAAGGGGGTTGATGTGTGTTGAAAAGGACAGAGATGAGTCCAACCAGATGCTGAGATATTTGTACCAGCTACTGGTCCCAGCTATCAAAATGTAAAAGTCTTGCTTTGATGCTCATGTGTTCATTGTAATGAACACAGGTCAGCATGAGCATCCTGACCAGTCTGCAATCATGCAGTCCCATACACAATAAACTGGGATCCACTGTGTTTTCCGACACCATATTGGAATCAGGATTAACTTTTTCAGTAATAGGAGTAAGGCAAGGCATAGCACATTTCCTGTTCAAGACAATTCAAAGTGCTTTACCTAAAACATTAAAAGCATTACAGACAGTGCAAAGCATTTAAAAGTAGAAAAACAAGCCAAAAGTCACAATAAATTCATTTAATCACACAAAAACAAATCATTAAAAAGATTCTTTTACTTGACAGGACAACACAGGCCAGCCATCACTCTCCGCATGCATCATTGAGCCTTGGCTATCCATGACCAGTTTACTTATTTGGACCACCTTTACTAGGTCCTGACCTTTGCAGACCAGGAACATCTAGTAAGAGCTGCAACTGTGGAGATGCTATGACCTATTGCAATGAACTAATCAATGTTTTTTACTTCACTTGTTTCCTTTTCTTTTGTTTTTAATGCATTTAAATCAACAGCTTTTTTGTCCGGCAGAAAAAAAGCCGGGAAAGAACCACTTTTACCTTCGCCTTTATTTGAACTTACCCCTGATGTAGCCTTTTTCCTTGACTGACTGCAGCGTGGGCCGTTTCATGAGGAACTTCATCAGCTTGGTTCGAACCTTTTTCTGATCTGTTTCTCCTACAGTACTGGATGAGTGTGTGACAGTCGGCCTGGAGGCTAAAGAGAGCGACAACAGACATTTAAGATGGTTGTAATCGTAGCTCTTAGTGGGCTTGATGCGTCTAACTAGGTCAAAAACCATTACGTCTTCCACGGCACAGTAAAATCAGACACGGTGAAGGAAAAATGAAGTTTGCTAAACTCACATCTTCGGTTGTCGAGGCCGCCTCCAAACTTGTTGTCTCGATCCGTGTGGGTGATCCTTTCATATAAATCGCTGTCTTCCTCCTCAGAATGGTGGTCCTGGTACTCCTGATGAACACAGACCAGCAAAACAAGTGAATCAAACTAATGTTTACAGTACATTTCCATCCAGTGTGACATTTAGGATGACCTAATGATCTATATGGAATAAAATATCTAAAACTGTTTTTATTAGTATCAAACTGCATAAAAATAATAATTGTTTGTTATTTTTATCTTAGAAAAAGTTCTTTATATCAAAGATGCCACAGCTCACCACATTATTCTTTCATCATGTTGCATTGAGAGTTTACTACAGGAGCGAAGAAGGGACAAACTGTGCACTAGCTCCAGAGCAGATGTTTTTATTGGGGGTAGTTTTTGTCACGTATGTTCCATCAGCTAACACAAAGAAGCTTTTAAGTATTGAGGCCAGATCAGTGTCAAAAGGAATGAACTCATGCACGAATACACTGCATTTTCCACAAATGCAGTTTGGTTCAAAAATATAATTTTTATGCAAACTTGTAATATAAATTCGGAAATGCACACAATCTGTTTCACAAATGGAAAAGCTCTGGTTTACAAATATAAGTTTAAAAAGTGTGGAGAAAATGTAAGGAGCCATATGACTGGCTGAAAGCA
The DNA here is from genome assembly GCA_037177055.1 of Atherinosoma microstoma. Taxonomy (NCBI): domain Eukaryota; kingdom Metazoa; phylum Chordata; class Actinopteri; order Atheriniformes; family Atherinidae; genus Atherinosoma; species Atherinosoma microstoma. The sequence goes on along the minus strand of JBBBVU010000023.1, from coordinate 4,879,261 downwards.
AACACACCTGGTTAACTGATGAATCTGTCAATCAGAATCGTAAATTTGATTGACAGATTCAGCAGCCAATGGTGACGTTCGTTGACCTGCGATGTCAGAGGAGTCTCAAAATTCACCACACAGATTTATCTCACAAATGCAGCGAGGTTCACAAATGAGAAGCAGTTTGCAGATGCACATTCGGCAATTCGTATGATCTGTGAACATATATCACATGTGCGCGTCAAAACTATATTTGTGACACAGAAAGTGTCCGAAATACAACTGCTAACCACAGCATGTGCATTCGTGAAAAGTGTGAGTTCATTTGTTTTGAACCTAATCTGGCCTCATATTCAAGTACTGTTTTATTTTTTTAAAAAAATTGTTTTTTACAGTGAAAATCTTTGTTTCAAATGCTAAAGATATGTTAGGTTGTAATACTTGTTTATAGAGTTAATGATTGCCAGAAGTATTAAAAAAGTAGGTTTAAGATACGGGCACTTGATGGCATGTAGGATTTTTTTGACCTTTGGCCAAAGCTGTTTTGCCTTGTTTCCATCATGATTTATGCAAAGTTAATCATTTACTGCCCGTACCTTTATAATGAATCATAGAAACGCAATATCAGCCTTTTCGTTTATGAGAAAAGAAATAATCTTTATATGCAGAAGTAAAATAATTACATTGCAGCTACTTGTTTTTCAGACTTTTCTAACTCTTATTGGAGCTTGTCAGGACTTACAAGTTGTCGGATGGTGTCCACTAAGACTTTGTGCCAGTCACTGATGATGCTTTCTGTATCATACTGTATGAGAAACTCCACACCATTCTTTCCTTTTAACTAAAGGAGAAAAAAAAATCAAGTTTTAGGTGGACAGTTAATCAAATTTCTTTTGATCATTTACACATTTATCACGACATCTCTTTCAATTCTGGTAATGAATGTGTGAAATTATGTTAGGTGTACATTTGTAGTGTCACAACTGCTATTTGCTCAAGATAAAAGACACACTTTACATTGTGTTCCATGTCAACAAACGAACACACCTCTAATACATTCTTTTTGCTGGATTTGTCCTTTGAGGCCCAGCCAATCGTCGCTCCTTTCAGTTCCACCGTGACCTCAGGAACAATCTGATTGGTCTTGTTCTGCATGACGAAAAAAAAAAAAATCCAGCTGTTTACGAAACCGACAGGACCAGATTCCAGGAGGCGTTAAACAAAAGATTTAACAGTCCTGGCCAGCTCGCGACCAGAGGGCTTGTCTGCACTGTCACTCCTCGTAGAAGTAACACAGCAGCCGGCATCATGCTGCACTTTTGTCTTTCATTTCCTCTCTTGGATATGAAACATGATACAAGGGGGATTTTTTTATGAAACAAGTGTAGAAGTGATTAACACTGTACTTAACTTTTCAACTCCAGTAACCCTGTCCTAATGGTAAAAGAGCAGGTATTCAGCATGCAGGTTTACATACAAACACTCGTCATGAATATTAAGTGTAAAACGTACCGCTGCACCTGTTGCTGCAGACTTTGGGTCCTTGTGGAAAGTCAGGACTCCCCCATGAAGAACTGTCCATGTCTGAGTCCAGTTTTTCCTAACAGAAGGAGATTAACCATGCTTTATACAGAAACAAACACGTGTTTGGAGATAATGATCGTATAGTGTCAAACCTGTCAAATAAACCTCAAAGCATCATTCTCCTTTACCTCACTTTCTTTCCATTTTCAGACACTTTTGTTTTATTGAGGATTCCAGCTTTCTCCAAGTTCTGCACCTGAAATTATAACAAAGACAGCATTTTTATTCTTTTATTCTTTGAGGATTCCATCTATCTGTTAGTCTTAAATGTGGATGTGCACAATGCGACAACATGAGGGACACAAACCTCTGATCAAAATGAAAAAAAAAAATGAAAATAATGCACACGAATTAAGTTTTAAGTTTAAAAGCGATGCATTTTGCAAATTATGCCCACCACAGCTAGAATGATTGCAACCAAAGTGCTGCATACTATAATGTCAAAGATTTTATCATACATCAAAGAGTCAGCAGGGACTTAACAGAGGCTATGCAAGTTAAAGTTAAGACACTTAAGTTATTAATTTGATTAATTGATGAGTCCGGACAAAGAAATGTGTGATTTCACCATAAAAACCATATTGACAGATTGCTTAAAGGACAAAGCTGGTGATATTCTAGCCAGTTCAACCTTGTGATGATCTCAAAGATTACCTCCATTCTCTGTCTGAAGCCCATTTATTCCAAAGAGATGTATGCAAATCTGAGAAAACTGATGATATACAGCGGCACGCGACATTTCTAAAAATATCTGTTACTGTGAACAGATGAGGAGAAACAAACCTGAGCTCTAAAAACTTAAAGAAGAAACATTATTTTCAATATTCCTGTGAGGATTAGTTTATCATTTAGGTTTTTAACAATTTTAGAGTGAATTATAGGAATGTAGTTTCATAAAAACATTTGATCACTCCTAACAAAAATAATTAATTAAATCTAATTAAACATAGCTAAGAAGTTTTAAAAAAAAAAGAGAGAAGTAAAAGTCCTATCTGACTCTGTTGAGTTTTTTTTTTTTTTACTTTTCTACATTCTACATTCCTGTCCCTCACCACAGAATTAAATATCAGATGTTTGCGAGTCAATATCTCAACAAGCCTTGGTTGTTTTATAAGGAAATCCTGCGGACAGGTGACGCTAAGGCAGCTTCTTCATCTAAAAGTATGATAGGAGAAAAGAGAGGGGAGGAGTTTCATGAAAAGAAGGCCTCTCCTGCTATTAAGCACGGGAATGGATTGATCATGCTTTGGGTTTGTGTTCCATGTGCCTTTGACACGAGGAACATTTCCACTGTAAGATAACAATGTAGTTAAATGCAAACACCCCCTGAAAGCGAACCTCACACAGTCTGCCCAAACTTAAAAAAGGTCATATATGAATTTGAGGAACTACAGTAAACAGCAGGAACTTAGATCTACACAAACAGCCAAAAATGAAAGTGAAAGCTAAGGTGCAGCCTTTCAAATAGCTCTAAACATCTTTCTTTCTGAAAAGATTGGCCAATTTGGATCATGTCAGATCACGTCCCTCTTTATGAGGGATTCTCTTTAGCCATAGAAGGTGTGTTTTTCAATTGAAGTAAAATTTAGACCTTAGCATGCTCTGAAACAGACACACATGCATGTTCCTGCATGCAACCGGACCATCCTGTAACAGCAGAGAGAGGCTTTGGTGAAAATCTCTACCAGACATTTTGTTTAATATCTTACTCAAGAATATTTTGACACACTGGCTGTAGAAGTTGGGGATCGAGTCTGAAAGACAACCTCTCTACCTTCTGAGCAAAATGATCCTGAGAATAAGATGATTCAATGAGCTCGGAGATCAAGGAGGTTGAACGGCTGGGCAACTCGGCCGTCAAAAAACCGTAGAAACATTTAGAAGCTGTGACACTTTGGGGCAACTTGAAGGGACAGAGGAGGTGCTGACCATGCATACAGCCAAACAATGACTTTGAATCTCTTTTTTCTTATTTTAGCACTGAAAAAAAAAAAAATATTCTTCTTAAATTATAAAAAAAGTAAAGTAGTACACTGAAATATGAGGAATGTAATCTGTCATTTTCAATCTCTTTGGAAAAAAGCGCAACTTTCAAATCAAAACTGTGGAACATCATCAAATATGCTACTAAAATAGCAGGCACTCAGACCTCATTCGCACATAATCAGTCAAACGTAAAGCCAACACCATGATAAACGACTCACCACACCCACTTCACATTTATTTCAGCTCCTTCTATCTAGCTGCCGTTACAAGAACCATTAGCAAGAATAAACATAGGAAAGAAATCATTCAATCCAACTGCAATTAACATTTTAAATAAGTCTTAACTCAGGTTTTTCTTAGCTTGTTGGTATGTCTTTTATGTCTTTTATGTATCTTTTAAATGCTTTTTTTATTCGTCAGAGAAGAATTTCCACTGCTTTGCAATGAACATTAAAGTTTTTCGAAGTCTAAATCTAACTTTAATTTGAGTAGATATTCACAGTAACAGATATTTGAATGGCTTAAATATGAATATGTTTCTGTGTATATATTGAAATAGAAATATTTTAACTGTACACTGTATCTTATAGTAGAAACCAGCTTCAGTATTTTGGTGTACGTGGGATTAATTAACCCAGTTCAACTGATGTGGGATTTTCATGGGATTTGTTTAAGGCCTCGGCAGGTATAAATATCAGTATACTTGTTCTTTAATCTTTTAAAAATTTGAGGTCCCCCAATTGGGATACATTGCTAACAGATGTTCTAAAAAGGCCTGAACTGTCTGCTGTATTTTACAACATACTGGACCTTTTAGGAATAAATCCCAATTCTCCCTCAAAAAGCGCACTGGCACCCAAAATAGAACGAAGGACGTTTTTACAGCAGACGGGGGAGGAACTTTAAGCAGAGTTTATGAAGAGAAACAGCCGGCTACGCAGGTGAAACGATGGGTACTGCAGCAGAATCCAAAGGTGCAGCAGACTCCTAAAAGGAGGCGGTACCAGGTGCAGAGAAGTTTGAGAAAAAACAACAACCAAAAAACTCATGATCTTTACTGATTGTTTATATGTCTCTGTGACAAATGAAGCTACAATTGTTGCTTTATAGTTAATTTTGCAAAACATTATTTGATTATAATTAATATAATCTAAGCTGCATACTTATGAAGGGAGTTATTTGAAGTTTAAAAGTAGCAGTCACAATAACTGCAGGTGGTAGTTTTAATAGCTACAGAATAGCCGCAGTTTGAGTGTTAAATCCCTCTAATTTGGTCTTTTGCAGAGATAATGTTCCCATATTGTACTATGATTTGATAAAAGTTTAGTGCTACAGCTGCATCATTTAAAGGGATGTTCATAATCATCCTGAAAGTGTTTTTTTAGACAAGCCTGAAACTTTTTTCATTCGTGCTATGTGCCATCTTTCCACATCTTATCAAATCTCATAAGTCTTCCCTTAGCTATGACTCCAAAATTCAAACAGACCTTGTGGTTGCAGTGATATAATAATTTCATTATAGGTATGCACAAGGCTCAAAGGGTTAATTTGCTTGTTTAATATTTTAGGAGCATTTAGTTTGCCTTTTTCTTTAGTAATATTAAGGTTGAATACCTTTAACAGAACCATCTTCGGGTCAGTTAAGCTGCAGAGATTTAGAGATCTAAGCGACAATGACAGCACAACAGGTGGTTTTCTTATTCCGGTAGAAAAAATGCGTCGCATCGCTCATGAAAGACTGGGTGACTCGAATGAACCGAATGCATCAAATGGCCTTTGAGTGATGAGAAGTCACACCGTTCACCTGTCATAGATAGGTGCTGCTATCTATGGATCAAGCTCAGGTGGACGCTCAAACTAACAACCCACATTATAGCGCAGCCACCTGGAGGTCAGATAATAGGGGTTTCTCCAGGGTCTAAACCCAACAGCCTTGAGAGAGAGAGACACAGAACATTGTTCAGAGAACATAGAAGATCACTGGGCTTAATGGGAAGCATAGTTTCACTATTACAGGATTTAGACTGGAAGGACACAAGTTCCACTCACGTTATGCTGCGTCTCTGGAGAGTTTCCTGTACTGGAGCTGTCGCTGCTGTAGTCTGACGTGTTCCTCCTGTGAGTTGGGACAAACCTCTGAAAGAAAACAGCAAATAGAAAGTTTAAGATTTGCATCTGTTTAACACTTTGAATATTTGGAGTTTGTGCTGTTAGTTATCTAAATGCATTTCATTACTTTATACTATATGTTCTGTATCATGTGCTTCTTATGGCATACTGGTGCGCTGTAACTATTTCCCACAAGCATTAATGCTTCAGGGAGTGCCCACATATTTGATATTGGCCTATTTTGTCAAGGTTCAACCCTATTTCAAAAGAAGTTTTCACACTAAATGGAGCCTTTGCTTTGCCCTTAAGCGATATTGAGGTTGAACCCCTGACTGCTAGCGCTGAGTTGTGTAGTAAACACAAGCAAAAGCCCTTATTTGTGTCCAGGAACTCCCAGGTTTTAGTGCAAATGTTACCCCTCCCTCTCATTCTCCCTTCGCCTCCGCCCTCAGGCTGTTTCTACCACTGAGAGAGCCCTGCAGTCGATTTGCCTTGCTAAATAAGGGTTAAAACCTTTCAGTGTAGGCTGATAAACACAGACTTACTTGCCTACTGCATGACTAAAGCTTTATATTTAAACTGCTTGACACACCCTGGATGTGTCACACATGTGCATGCAGGTCTGAGTTTGTGTTACCGTGCGTTTGTGTGTGCGTGTACGTGTGCATATACCCCATCATCCTGGGCGGCGCTGAACTGAGCAGGTCCCATGGTGTGTCTCCAGTTTTTAATGACTGACACATTTTCTGTCTCAACACCGTTCTCCACCCTGGACTGGCTTGGAGCTGCAGGAGCCTAAACAGACAAAAAACAAACAATCACACATTGTGAAGCAGAAACTGAATCAGCTTGTGATTCACCTGAAACCATCTGGTAACTCTTTCATTTGTCATAAGTGTGGGATCTTTACATCAGGCAGGTTCCACTGGGACCTGGAACCGTCTCTCAGGTAGTAGTAGGTCTGCCCCCGTTCATCCACAGACTTGATCCACTGCAACACAGAAACGTCTTTGTTTTTAACATATCTCTTTGTCACTAATGTTTTAACAACACCGGGGAAGGAAGCTGAAAGTATTTCTTTTACATCAAATGCACTAAAAAGTAATTACTCTAAAAACCTGTTCCGGGAAGTAAAATTTGATTAATAAAGCAAATGTAATGAATAGCAAGTATCTTAACCCCATCTTAAGCCGTACGCATCAACGAAAGCTTTGCTTTGATCAAGACAATGACAACTTCTGAGGAAGGACTAAAAATACTCCATCATTTCAAGTTTTACGAGACTCAATTAAAATCTTTTGCAAGCTGGTGTGATTTAACTTATGATGACTGACCGGACCTTTGTGGATTAGTTGTACCTGATCTGGAGAGTTTTCGCTGGTGAACACCCACGTCCCGTTGGGTTCCTCGGTGAGGTTCCAACCAGGCGGGGTGCTGCGATCCAGACTGGGCCGGGGAATGATGGTCCGGTAAACGTGGCTGAGGGTGTACCCTTTCGGGAGAGTGGGAGGTCCAGTTGTAAGGTTCTCCTCGTGGGCTTCTGGCTGTTCTGCGGCGGGGTATTCCTCATAGGGGTAGTCCTCCTCTGGTAATGGAGGCTGGGCGGGAAAACATGAAGAAAACGGTGTAGATTAAAACATTGTTGATCAGCCAGATTAGACAAAAACTACAACCAAATTAAATGAAAATAGAAGTGGAGCATGTGATATGTAGCAGCGGCTTGCATCCTTGAGGTGCATCTAGCATTTTAATAGATTTAATCAGCAATGTTTAAGATGGAAAACGCTACAGTATCTTCCTAAAAAACATGTAAAGGAGTAGTTCAAACTTTTGTCAAACAATTGTGATTTTCTCAGTGACCTCATTCTGTCAGAATCTTGCAAAATTAAACTTTATGCATCTCAATAGCTCATTAGTTAATCTGTTGCATCTCTGTTTAATATTTTGATCATAACTGAGAGTGTTAGTAAAAGGTAGTTCCTTTACTATTCCATTTCAATGTTGAAAACCAACCAGTCCTGAAATTTGCCCTTTTGTTCTATAATGTTGATGCAGTATCACTGAATGAGCAAGCTGGATCCTCTTCCTCTGTCATCCTGATGTTAGAGCTCATGGACATTTTTAAAAGTTACTTTCACATATAAGCCAATGTTCCCATGACCTCAAATTTTTTTGTTTCTTGGCCCATTAATGCTGTTTCTCCAGCTCAGAAGAAGTCACTCAAGGGTAAAAATGGGGTCACTTGCTGCTTGTGTTTTGAACAACAACTGATGCTCTAAATGCGTGATGTAACTTGAATATGAGTCATATCAATTTCCAAACATCACTTAATTTCCTTGAAGACTTTAAGGTATTGAAATGTTCAAAAACAAATACCATCAACAATTATCAGTAAAACTAAATGAGGACAGATGTCTCTGTTCTTTTAAAGTGAGGGGATGCTACTGGGGACTACTGTTGGGGACATTCTGCACCGGAGCTGTGAGCTTTCCTAATGAAATGAGTCCTGTCTGCTATGTAGGTGCAGGGGATTTAATTCCATTAAAAGCAGACTGTATTTACAGCTTTCCCCTGGGTGAAGCTAAAACAGGAGACAGAGAGAAGCAAAGTGGAGCAGCCAGGCTGTCCTTACCGGCCCATCCTCATGAAACCTGTGCACACTCATATGCTCCATCAGAGGGGGATACGGGCTCTGCTGCTCTGGAGGTTCCCAGGACGTCTCCCCAGACATTGGGTTGTAGAAGTAGGGGCGACCGCTGGCCTCATCCACTAACTGCTCCCAGTCTGAGGTCCACCCAGTGGGGGAGGAAGTGGACAGAGAACGGATAGGAGACTGAGGAGGTGTGGGGGAGCAGGGCTCCTTTACAGGAAGCTGCTCAGGGTCTGTAGGGGAGTCTAAAAAGGGGTTGTCCCAGGTGGTGCGCCCCGTGGTGGGGTGATAATAGTATTCCTGTCCACTTTCCTGGTCAACATGCACCTCCCATTCTTCCTGGTCGAGATAGGAAGGCGAGCAGGGCGGTGGAGACTCGCAGATGCTTCGACGAAGCTGTCCTACATTGACATACACTGCACTCCGAACACTCTCATTCTGCACCTGTGGAAAGGCAAAAAAAAAAATAAAATGATGAAGTTCATCCATGGCTGCTCCTACCATATACACTCAGGTAATGTAACAGGAAGTTTTTCAGGTGAATCTAGACGTAAAAATGAGCTTTTAAATGACACTTTGGTGAAGTTGTGAACATAAGTGCCATCCTGCAGCCTACTATAACTCAGCATTACACAGACTAACAGAGCACAGGAAGTAGTCTACAGCTGGAAAAAAAAAAAACCCACCCCTGGGCGTTCCTCTCACGCCAGTGATCGATTACAAAGTCTAGTTATATTTCTCCTGTATGTAAGCATCCATACATAGTTTTCAATATAAAAACAACTCCCAAAGTTTGTGTCTGTGCTCAGTCCTTCCTCACAAAGTAAATCGTGTGTTTTAAATCATCTCTATAGTTTTTTTCTTTGGATTTAGAACAAAATAACTATAAATATCAGCCTTTGGCTGCAGGCCAACTGCAGAGGACAGAAAACTGGGTTAAACTTTACTACTACAGTGAAGCATTAACTTTGGTCCCAAGTACAAAACAGCTGCTTATCCTGCAATGAATAGGCACTTTTCAGCATTTTTTTCCCCCTTTATTCATCAAAGGGTAGCAATCAACAAACAGAGCATTGGCTGAATCCACTCCATGCGCAGCAGGAACATGGCATGCAAAACAGACCCCATCATCACAACTAATTTGTTTAAAGAAAACCAATGAAAGTGACACTGGCTGTTCTGAAACGCTGCCTCTGTTCTCAGTACAGCTGAGACAGTGTCACAACCTGAGCTGAAACAACCTCCCGTCACGACAAAAACTCACCTGTACTTCACGGCCGAGCTTATTCCTCTTTGTAAAACTACGGGGAATTATCGCCCTGCTCAGCCTTTCCTTCACCGTCATCATGGTGCAACATATAAAAGAAGCGACTGCTGTCGGTTTCAGATTATATTTTAACTACCTCACATTGCTTGCGTCTTGGTCTATATTTACCAAGACCTTTGTGTGTCTTGCGTTCCGTCTGCTCATCACTGAAATAAACACGCAGTGGTAAAGGAGGAAACATGTTACAGAACAAACATGCAGTATATTTGCTCCAGTGGTGCACTCATACTTTACCGTTCTACATTTCAGGGCCGTATATTGCATTTATTACTTTTGTTGTTGTTTTTTTTTATTAGGGTAATACACTAAAAAACTACCAATTCTATTTTCATTTAAGACATCAAAAAGGTTATCTGAGGGGAAATTTTTTAAACAATTTTGCCGTATTAACTTTGCATATTCCCAAGCTATTATCGGGTTGAGGCTGCAGCTGCACTGGATTTCCTGCTATTGGTGCCTTTCATTATTTATCACAAGTCAGTATTTCAATTTACAGAAACTGGCATGGCTAGAACAAGGCTCACAAGAGTTGTTATTCAGGTTTTGTGTTTAAAAAAAAGAGTCAATCACTCATGCAAAAAAAGAAAAACTGGAAACAGGAAGTGATGTATATCTCTGCAAGCTATTGTGACCCCAAGAGGGCCCTAAAATAAGCAAAAGTGGTTGACATTTTTGCCTTAAAGGAGGGATGTCGAACTCCAGTCCTCTGGGGCCACTGTCCGGCTGGTTTTAGGTGCTTTCCTGCTCCAACATGCCTGATTCAAAAGAAATCCAACAGCTGGTTGTCAAGTTCTCAACCATGACCCATTAATATGAGTCAGGTATGACGATGCTGGGAAACATCTAAATCCTGCAGGGCAGAGGTCCTGCAGGAAGAACCCTGCGCTAAATTGGTCAACTTTCCATGTCAGGACTGGACTAAGTTTCCGAGTACCCATTCACTCTAAGCTTTTTATTTACCCTGTAGTTTCTAAAGACAGTACTAGTTTTTTATTTTTAAGTCTAATCAAGTAACCTACACTATTTATCTTGGTTCAATATGTAAAACATATGGTTTTTAGGTTTTAAGATTAACTAACTTAGCTTAAAGCTTAACAGCCCAGGGCATTTTCACTGTATTTGGACTCTATTCTTTATAGAAAATAAGTAATTTAAAGTAAATAAAGGGTGTAGTGACTAATCCATTTAGTCACTCAGCTGGGTGAGGAGAGAGGTTTAATAACGCGCTTCTAAAAACCAACCAGAGCCATTGTCCATGTTGGGTGAAGTTCCCGTTTATTTTGTT
>JBBBVU010000023.1:4855804-4868070 GCA_037177055.1 Atherinosoma microstoma | reverse complement strand
TCTATTTTACTTCCCTACAGATAGAAATACTGTACTTCATTTATACCATATAGATTAATGGACAAACCAGGTAACAATTTACCCCTTTATTTACTTTAAATTACTTATTTTCTATAAAGAATAGAGTCCAAATACAGTAAATAAACAAGCAAAAGTTGAAATCTTTCATTCTAATTTTGAGTAAAAGTTTATCATTTGAACTTAAGTGATTCAGTGTTTGTTCCACCATGATTCCTGAAGCTCCCAAGTCCTATCATTTGTAGCACCTACAGTACATTATGTGTGACATTAAAGACCTTTAGCTCCATGATGTAGCTTCTATGATGTGACACTTGTTTGTATTCACAATAACAGACTGAAAGAGTGGCTGACGTGAGACACCAGCAAACAACGCTTTGAAATTCAAACCTCAACTCTTGAATGCCGTGTTGGGACAATTACAAAGCCTTTTAACAGATATAGAAAGAGAAAGACTATAAAATGTCAAAGATCATCAATAACATCTGAGAGGACAGGGCGCTTCAAGCCACTTCACTGTGTACAGGAAAACTAAGCATGTAGTGGAGGTGGGTTTCTGTGAAACAGGAAGCAACACAGATGTGAAAGCATTTGAACACATGAAGAACACCAACAGAAAATTTGGATTTTGTAATGATCGTATGATAAAGTTGTTTTTGTGAATGATCACCTACCTGAGCTGCTACCGGCAGAGTCAAGCCCTGCTTGACCCGATGACCTGACCAAACCCTGGCGTGCATGTCCACCATGTCTACGCTCTTCTATTCACAGGATCCATATATATATCCAAACATACAAGTAGAAAACCAAAACATCTAACTTAAAACGTTCAACATCATTCAGGCAGCTTGCGATACAACGGAAAGGAGATCACGACTCCCCTTCACGCACGAATCCTTCTCTTGCAGCAGCTGTGACAGTTGCAGCCCAGATAGAAAGGAGAACTGTGAGCTCTGTTACAATAGCAGCAGGAAGGGACTGTGTGAAGACTGGGTGAGACGTGTGTGTGTGTGTGTGTGTGTCAGCTTCTGTGTTTGTGTGTGCCTAAGCATAGGTTTCTGCATGCAGGCTAGGAGGGTAGAGGGTAACTGTCTGCATGAGCCTAAAACAGAAAGAGACATTGAAAACTAGACAGAGAAAAAGTGTTAGACAGGAGGAACAACATGAACTTTGCAGGCCATTTCAATCAACTTCCTGTTTGTGTAAGTGTGTGATAAAAACAAGGAAACAACAGTAATGGAAATGAAGCTTTTAAAGAAACACACCAAGACTTAAAAGACAAAGCAGATTTTGTGTATTGTACAGTATGTAACCCTCCTTTGGTAGGTCACCCAGCCAATAAAGAGGAAAAGGGGAAGCAATAATGTCTTACTATCACAAAAAGGAGGAGCTGTGTAGCCTCAACAAGGCTAACTGCTTCAAACAGGAAGTCTAGTTTTTATTTGGCTCAATTGTTCAATCAACACTTCCTTCTACATCATTAAACAGGCTTCAGTTTGTGGGCATTTTATTGAGGTTTCTAGGTTAGGGTTAATCACAAATAAAGTTTGAGGTTACGGGACAACACGTACATAGCTGCCATTTATTCCTGCTTTATAAATTAGAGCTCAAAAACAGAGATTCCTACTAAAATGTTAGAAAAATATTAAAGCCTACACTCTTAATCTTTCTAATGGAGTTTTTTTTTTAAATTTCTTGGAATATGTATACAGCTTTGCTAATTACTAAATGTTTCTGAGCGCAATTCATGGTGAAAATCCTGCAGCGCGGAATAGTCAACTCTCTGACCTCAGCAATGCATGAAGCAGCAATCTGCCTGATTGCTTAACCACATTAGCACTCATCCAATCAAACAATGGAGAACCAAATTGGGGCCCAAATCACGCCACAAAGCACACAGTTGAGCTATTGAATCAAATTGGCTCCTCTCCCTCTTACATCACACTCATCATGGTGTGGAATCCAGGATGACTCCAGAAATGCCCAGCGTGTACTCCTATCAGCTTATCATGTTCTTATCTCTGCTCTCCAGGCCAGGTCTGCATGCCGATGTGCAAACCCCCCCCCCCCCGATATTGCCTGTTCATGACAGATTTCTCCCACTCGTACTTTGTAGGAAAAGTGCTTTCCGTGTGGGAGGGTGGAAAGATTGTAGTACCGGTTGTTGCAATGTTTTCTTTTGCAACTCTTTTGCAAAAGATCCCACCTAGTTATTCTTAGGTGCTGGTAAACATGAGCCTGTATGCAAACAAAAAGCAAAAAGTTTGCCTATATATTCAGGACATCGGCTGCAAATAATTAGAGTAGAAACCTTTGTAATCTCGGTACTGAAGCACTGGATCACTGTAATCAAGCTCATCATTACAGCTTTAAAGGACGTTTTACAAATAGTGATGACATTCCACGGAGCATGACTAATGCAACCGAAGACAACACAGACCAGCACAAACTTTCTTTAGAATATTTTACATTGTGCTTAAATAACTTTTAGAGTATCTACAGTCAAGACTAAATGAAGACTAAAAAGTGAGAAAAAGAAGTTATAATTATCTTGATTGTTATCTAAAGTGTGAGAAATATTACACAACCTTATAATCACATAATCATGTGGTTTATCATCATCTTTCTGAGACATGCTCCTGTCTCTCCTTTACTCCCTTTTATGTCCACAAGTGTTTAAATCTTTTTTTAAAAATAGCCAGTAAGTTGGAAAGAATAAATTGTATTCATACTGATCATTTAAAGACACCTTCTAGTGAAAATGATGCATTTAGCCTTGACAGTATATCCATTTGGTTTTTTCCACATGCTGCTCTTCTTCATCTTTGAACTGTAACCAACTAATTAAACACAGCTTACCAAACATTTTCTCAAATATGCAATTCTTTACAACAAAAGCAGTGTTTTTTCTAACAAGGGAACACTTAAAATAAGCTGGCTGAATCCTTTCTTATTGCCTCTTGTAGCAGGCTAACAAGTAAACTAGGTCAACATGAAGGGATTACACTCTATCCTTCAGGTTATATGGGACCAGTTTCTAATAACAATGACATACTGGCATAATTAGCCTAATTTTTGATTGGATTGTGGATGTCAAAACTTCCAACAGATTTGTAGAACCGTAAAATTGATCAGTCTTGTCTATCTATGTCTGTAAAATGTCAATTCTGAGTTTCAACATGAGATTATACAATCAATAAACATCTATCTGTAGCAAAACAGTAAGTTCTTTCCACTCTTTTTGTCCCAAATGCAGCATGTTGATGGAAATTTAGCATGCTCACCCGAGTATTATGTTCCCATTAATTCCATTCTGAGCCAGAGCTGATTAATACCTGAGACTGTGACACAGTTATTACACAGGACTGAATGCTAATTAAACAGGTATTCTGTTTTGTTTTGGATTATTTTTATTTTTATTTTGCACAGAAAGGGGTTGTAGACAAGCTAAAAAAGTGAGCAGCTGAAACCAGGTAATCAGGGGATGATGGACTGATGAGTTATATTTGATTAATCCCAGAGGTAAATCGCAATTATCTACACATTTAGACATCCAAGCTTATTTGGTTTAGCCAAAGTATTGAATCTTTTATTTCAACAGGTTTACCAGTTTGGCTCAGTCAGCAGGACGTGAATGTGTTTATCAGAAGATGCGCACAAGGCTCTGGGTGAACCTAAATGCAGGCTATCCTCAATTTTAGCTCTGTTGTCCCATTGAGTCAAATGATATAGTTTAACAAAAATGGCTCCAAAATTGTACAAACTGACAATTGACACACATTTGACATGAGACACACCTCATGTATTTATCTCACAAGCTTGCTTCATCATAATGATGTCATTCATTTGCAATGTCTTGCTACAACTCAACATGCACATGTGACATACTGTTGAACTTCTGACTTTTAAAGAGGTCGGGGGGGGGGGCTCTCAGGTAAGATAAGGCTTTTCTTCTTCCCTTCCTATTTTTAAATCCTTACTTTCCTACTACACTCAAACCAGTGAATGGTTACATGGCTGGAATAAATTTAGACGGCAAAGTTTGGATATTAAAAACTTGTGGTTGGGATTAGAAAGTACATCCTGTTCAGCGTAACACATTTTAATATTCGTGGGCCGCTGTTTTGATCATAATCTTGGTTTTCATGGATTGTGACATGTGGACAAACCTGGTGCACAACTTGATTCCTCGTGCACGTGCTCGCTATTCCATAGACAGAATATGGGTGGAGTGTATCTTCACAGCAAACATCACACTGGTAATAAAACAAGAACATCTCAAGTCCCTTTAGGTTATATACAAGCTTTCAAATCTTAAAAAAAATAAAAAAAGGTCAATGTTTAATTTAGATGAACAAAGATGAGTGCTGAGGGGTTATTAAACCCTTTGAAAATAACTAAAGAGTATTTCACTTGACACACTCCAGCTGTCAAACCATTAAACCGAGACAGAGTGGCTGTCTTGCAAAAGGTTTTATTCATTATAACTAAAATTGGGCAAAAAACAAAAGACGCTCCCTCACCAGGAAGCTATGTACACCTCTTTTTTAGAGATTTCATAGAAACATGTTCAGTACATAGAGGTCTGGTGAGATACTCACACTACCTGTTGGAGCAGTTTCTTGGCATTTGATTTAGCCTGTTTCACAAAACAGCACATATGACTTCACTCTAGGTGATATATGCTTATAGAAACTGTGGCTCTCACACTTATTTTATGGAAGAAAATGTCAGTATAACATGGTCTGGGCTATAATGTGCTTTGTAACTTACATTACTACTCTCACAAGCCAAAGGTCAATCCAACACTAGACCCAAAATTGACAATTATGTTATCTTTAAGTGATAAAAAGTCATGTGAAATGTATTCAATATTTTCATGGATGCTATGAAAGGAATTCCCACCAGAATTGGAAAAGTTCTGATAAAATCTGCAACATGATGCAAAGTCTCTGCAGCAGTAACAATATTAAAAAAAAAACACTCACCATAAACCACCCCTTTGATTCCCAATTCCAAACTGGATTTGTATCCACTTGCCCTTTTCAGACCACATAGCAACATACACAACTTCCACATTAAACGACCTACATTTGGGCTAATTGCAAGTCCTGCATATTACACATGCACACACACGCCAAGTGCACGGCAGAGCTGGCACTAAACCCCCCCAAAGCCCTGCTTGTTGGGAGTCAGGCCAGACCCCCTCACATCACCATGGAGATGGCCCTCCATTGTGGGGGTAAGAATTAATGCACTTGAGGGGTCCTGGCACATTAATGGTCCTGTTACAAGTGAGAGGGTTCATTCATGTTTCCACAGGGGGGAGAAGGGAACCACAGATGATACGCGTTTGAGTCTAAAACGCAGGAATTCAGCTCGTTTAGAGTGATTTCGTGAAGAAACGAGCTTCTAATAATTACAGTGTAATTATTCACCGAGCAAACTGATCAAATATCCAGCCATAAAATGACGTAAAAGTCCCAAACTCAGATTAAATTGGATCACTTTCTCCTTCACCAGCTGACTGACGTCACTGCTTGCAACAGGTGCAAAACACGGATAACTATCACGAAACTTACCTGAAACGATAGTTTCTGAAGTATATATATTCACCAAACTAGATCCAAAAGAAATAAAAGACTAGATGGGGGTTATATTCGCTCATGTTTCATCGCTTCTTCCCTGCGGCGCGGTTCATAGTAATTCCCAGGACCGTCACTGGTGCTGGGGAAACCAGGTACAGTAGCAGCTGGAGGTTTGGGAGTGGCTGGCACTTTTCGGATTTAACTCCTTCCTTTCCCCAGAAGAGGCCACCCAGCTCACACAACCTGTTTGTTAACCTGTTCTGGAGTAACTTTGACAGTACACCGTGTTTTATAAGCTGCGGGGTTGGTAACAGCTCCTCCTGGTTCCTCTAAACCAAAGCGCACACCAAAGCGCAAAACTTTACACTAAGCTGGACAAACACCAAACTTGTAATCAAATCAAATAAGTTAAACCAAAGAAATATAATCTATACACACCCACTGATGGCGTTTCTGCGTCTCCAGAAACTTTCGCAGACCGAGACCTGAAATCAGATGCTTTTAGTGAGGCGTTCAAGGAACACCTCTTTCTTTTTCCTTTTTTTTTTTTTTGCCCATTGAAATGGCATGAGGGGAACGACCGGCTATTCATATGCAGATGAGCTGGCACAGATATCCTGAACTCAGTCGAAAATCTTCACTGCAAAAAGTGTCAAAACCAGCAAGTGGTTCAGTCCTTAATCTGATAAATAAAACACACCAGATCAGAAGTAGCTAAAGAAAACTGCTTCACATCAAATCCTAACGGGTTTTGAAAATGACTTTTGAGCATAAGGGGGAAAAAAGTTGATATTGATACATATTGCCAAGGTCTGAAGAGAAAAACATGGAAGTATGGAGTTAAAAAGAAGTGATCTTATACAACCTCAGTCCTCATGACTGGTTTATAGGCACTAGCTTCAGAGCTGCAGTAACAATAAACTGTTTATAAAAGATGGATAAAGCTGATAAGCTAGTGGCTTAAAGTTCAACACCAGTCACAGCAAAAGGATTCAGCTAGGGGGCAGACCAGCATACACAGCCTGCAGAGAACCCCCCAACTGGCAGGACTGGTTGAATTTAAGTCAGATGTAGAAAAGGGGACAGCCTTTTCTACATTTTTTAGATGGTATACTGGTTTTGTAAATCAAAGGATCCCAAAAATCCTGTCACTTTTGCCTCTATAGGTGACATTGATATTGCATAATGTGTACATAATGCATAAGAGCCTTTAACACAAAACCAATGATAAGAACCAGCAGTGACAAATGCAAACAAAGCAGTGTTTGCTAATTATAACACCATCGTCGATTGTTTGCCTGTAGGTCAAAGATATTGTTCATCGGTGCAGACTTTGTGGGAGTGGTGTAAGTAACACTCATCCTCCTGGCCTGTGGGAGAAGATAAGAGGAGAAAACATACGAAGTGGGTAAAATCAGATTCTTAAAGATTGAAACTGATGTCTCTCACAGACCCAATGCCAATTCAACTTCCTGAGTTACCCCTGCTGAGTAATATTGATGAGATCCTAGCCAAAAAAATATTCCAGACAGACAATTGAGGACATGCGCAGCTGAGACTCCAAACAATTGCGTGACACATGATGTAGCATTCATAAATGCCTGTTCAAAAGCAAGTATATTTTTAGACTCATTTTAGTCAGTTAATTTTCATAACTGTGTAATTATCTGTACTCCCTCTTCTGATTGTGTGTTAGAGACTTAGACAACATTTTGAAAATAATGACCTCTAACACATCAGGTTGGAAATGTTTCTTGCAAGCCCAAAACTCTTTTGTTATTTCTGGATCTAAAAAAAAGACTAAAATGGCGGTAGTTTTATTAAAGAAGGTGAAAGTACGCCATGTTGAGTTGCATGCTGGGATGGAACGGGATGTTACAAAGAAAAATCTCCTTTTGCTTGTCAAAACTCATAGAAACTGGTGGAAATGGAGAAAGACGATCAACTGAATTGAATTAAATTCTTCAGCTAAGTGCAAAAATCTGCTAATTAGCAAGCCAGTGTTGTGGCATAATCTGATCCCTTGTGAAATCAGGCCTCCCTTTTTGGCCCTTTTATTCTAATAACCCATTTAAAATACTTTTAAATGCACTCAGCAGTGTGTTAATTATTTTATGGCATCATGGACGGTTGGTGTCACGAGTAGTTAGATATTAATAATAAAGCTTTGCAATGTTTCAATGATAACTTTTTAAAACATTTGTTTATAAACTTGAAATTCACAAATATGTTTGGTAATGATGAGTGGAATTTAACTGAGGTATGATTTTAGACAATGTGTGCATAAAAAACCGGATCCTGAGGGTATGCTACTTTTAAATTCTCAATACAGCAGAACAGTATAAGCAAAAAAATGTGAGGGATGTGTAAGGAATGAAAAAGATCACCATCTTCAAGTTAAAGGGAGATCAGACTGATGGAAGTCTGGACAGGGATAATGAGCTGAACATGTTCTTCATTAGGTTCAGTTCACCCCCTGCCTCCAGCCAACAAACCACACACCCTCCATGAGCCCACAGCTTTCCTGTCACACCTCCACTCAGTCACCCTGCAGCTCAGTCATGGACCTTGACGCAGCCTCATCTCCCTCCACATCAGAACTTACTGACACCTCCTCTGCCTCCACCTCTAGCCTGTCAGTCTCCTGAACGCAGGTGAAGAAACAACTGGAGAAACTGAACCAGAAGAAGGCTGCAGGTCCAGATGGTGTCAGCCCCAGGGTTTCTAAAAACCTGCTCAGAACAACTACGTTGGATTCTTCAGCACCATTTCAACACCAGCCTGAGTCAGAAAAGAGTTCCTGTGCTGTGGAAAACATCCTGCCTTGTTCCAATACCTAAAAAGTCCCAACCATCTGAACCAAATGACTACAGACCAGTCGCCCTTACATCTCACATCATGAAAGTCCTGCAGGGTTTTGTTATCAGCTCACCTCAATAAGCAAGTGAACACCTTTCAGGACCCATTACAGTTTGCATATGGTGATGGGCTACCTGCTTCAGAGAGACCACTCTCATCTGGACCAATCAGGCAGCACTTTGAGGATTTTAACACAATTAAGCTGCTCTATTTTGTGAGAAGCTCCATAAATTCCAGGTGGATACCTCCACAAGCACCTGGATTTATGACTACCTAACAAACAGACCACAGTTTGTGAGACTGAAATGTTGTGTGTCTGAGATGCTGGTCGGCAACACAGGAGCACTACAAGAGACTGTACTCTCACCATTTCTGGAGAGGGGGTTGTTGTGAAAATAGTGGTCTGGTCCAGAGTAATCTGAGTATTTCTGCAGATGACAGGACACAGAGTTGTATTGGAAGACAACTGTGTCACCATTTCTCGTCACACTGTAGACCTCAGACTTGTCATCTGCAGGAATACTCTGATTACTCTGCAGTTGTGGGGTGTATCAGTGATGGACAAGAAGCTGAAAATGATCAAAAAAGCTGGTTGTGTGATGGGGATAAGTAAATTGTCCAGCATTGAATGCTGCTGAAGATAATGGAAGATTCCTCACATCCTCTACAACACAGTGAAGAAACAACAGAGTGTTCAGTTGGAGACTTTTTCAACTCCAATACAAGACGGAAAGATACCGGAGATCATTCCTGCCAGCAGCCATCTCCAGAACAAGTCACTATGTTCTTCAGTTTCTAATCAATTGTTATTGAAATTTGCCTCTGGGATAAATAAAGTATTTTTCATTCATTTTATTTCATGGCTCAGTGGCAGAAGTTGTGTTTTTCTGATTCCACTATGATTAAGTTTCTACTTCTCAGATTCAGGATATACAAAGAAACGTCAGTTATAAAGCTTTGTCTGTGATGTATTATCCACAAACTACTGCATGTATTTCTAAATTTAATTTTTTCATTGATTACCTTTAAGCAAAGCTTAGCCTTCCAGACATTTCTCAAACCCTCTCCTACACAAATCATTTTTTAAAAGTGCAATATAATATTTTTTCATCAATGTTTTCGCTTTTCGCCTTTAAAAAAAAGGTGATTATTATAAGTTTATTCACAGAACAATGTCTCTGCCTCATGCCACTTTTACTCAAGTAAAAAAAATCTTAAAACCTTTTAACTACAGAATGAAATATAGTATATTAGGCTTTCACAACATCTTTTAAAATTCACAAAAAACCCAGAGAGTAAAAAGAACAGACCCTCCAAGTTTATGTAGAGTTGATGATATTCATCAGAGTTTCAAGTAACAAAACTGAAACTCAGATGCCACTTGGTTCTCATGCTACTTCTCGAAAGAGCAGGAAGTGAAATTGTCAGGCTTTTAATAGTGAAGCATTAAGGTGAAATGAAATTTCAGCTTTGCCTTACACTGACATTATTTGGGGACAACAACTTAGTATCTTTACCGTGCAAAATAAGAAATGTTTTTTACAAACCCCATCACAGTTTTTCCCAACACTCATCAGCTGATTATTTGAAGAGTCTAAGAGATCAAATTATTCAATGTTTCATTTCTAAAAAGTGACAAAGGACAAAAATCTGAAATAAAAACATGTGAATTGTTTATGTAATGTGTTATCTGGCTTCGATCTTATTTTGTTTGTTGTGTCCTGTTTACATTTTTGGTGAGCTACCGGCATCCAGAACCTGATTTTCTATAAATATTTGTGTTTTGCTTCCATCAAATGAAACTACTTCAAGTATAAGTTACAGCCAAGGTTGGACCTCTTAAACTAGTTCTAATTATAGTACTACTATTCTTGAGTCAGGATTCTAACATTTCATGTGAACCTTAATGCAGTTTTTTTATTTTTTTTTATTTAGATTTTTATCTCTAAGATTGCAGCCAACAACCTCATTTGGCTCCACACTAGAAGCAGCCCACAGCCATAGATGTACATGGTGAAATGGCGCCATCTGGTGGCGGAAAAATCCCACATTTTCATTTCATTCTTGAGCAAACTTACATTGCTAAACAGAAACAACAAAAAGTATAAAGTATTGGATGAATACATCACCTGTTCATCCTCAGAAGAAGCTGCTTCTGCAGGTTGGATGAAACTCAGCCGCCGCAATGAGGATTCCTCAGATGAAGCCACAGGATCTGATACCTCAGTAGAAGCGTCAAATTCAGTGATGTTTATCTCTGGAATCATGCAATATAAGGGTGAAGGGGGTAGAGGGAAATCCACATTTGGATCATCCACAACAGTCTGTGACTTCTCAGTTTCACCGTCTTGCGGCAAGCTTTTTGCCTCCTGCTGTTTTCCCCTGGTCTTTGGCTTGGGATGAGGTTCTGCATATAGTTGCAGGCCTTCAGTATCCAGAGGCGATGGAATAAATGAAAAAGCTCTGGTTGAATTCTGTGTCTTTGTATCATTCAAGGTGTGTGCAAAGCTGCTGGTGAGTGGTGTGTCTTCTAGAGGCTCACATAGTTTCACATCTGGGGTGTTGTCACAGAAACCAAAAGTGGAGAAGCGGTATGTCTCCCTTGAAGAGTCCACAACTGATTCACGAAGCACAACAGTTGTATCATGTGGTATTCTCTTAGTCATATTCACAGGGTTACATTTAGTCAGACAGTCAGACATTTCATTAGGACCAGGACAGTCTTTGGCAGGCACTGAGAGCTCCTTCACATACTGTGCAGGGACATAAAAAGGTCTGCTGTGCAGGTCTTTGCGAACATGCCACCAGTGGTCATTAGTTTTGGACACCAGGATGTAACTCTCATTAGGCTTGATGGATACAAGGCAACCGTCCTTCCCTTTGTACTCATATTCATATTCCACCGAGACAAGCTCCATTATGCGGTGCACCCGTGTGGCAGCTCTGTTATTGTGGACGTAGAAACAGCATGCTGAACCTGGAAAAAAGAAGAAATCTGATGTTGGTGTGGTTTTCACCAAAGCATAGCTTGTTCCTTTGTCACAACTTTTTGTCAGTTCTTTGATCTATAAAGCAAAAAGTTACCTCTTTTCACCTTTTTGGATAGATGATAAAACAAGTTTTATTTTAAAAAAGTCAGAACCAGTCAAAGAAAGAGAAAAATTAGCAGAATATACAAATAACACTGTTCTGGATGTTTCTACAGCCAGAAGATTAACTGTTGGCAGGTGAGGGTGTCATGATTGGGTATAAAAGGAGCATTCATCCAAGATCTTGTCTTTCCAAGCAAATAAGGGTGGTGGCTAGTCATTTTTCCACAAACTCCATCACAGGACCATCCATCAATAAAAAATGTTTTAACAAGAAATATGTTATTTAAATATTTACCACGAATAATTCTATTAAAAGACTCAGGAGTTCTCAAGAGTCTGAGGAAATCTCAGGGCATAAAGATCAAAGAAAGCACATACTCATCTTCAGGCTCTTCTGAAATTTCATCACACAAGGAGCTCAACGGAAAAATATCACCAAGTTCTCCAGAAATGAGCTCATCTCAGGTAGTTGGAAAGATAAAGGGACGTGTTCTGAGGTCCACATTTTGGCTGCTTTTAGGGAAAAAGTGAATATCAATCTCTACATGCCTTCTGTGAGAAAAACCATTCCAGACTATCAAAAGAGAGAGGGGGGGGGGGGGGGGGGGGTAAGGAGGGGAAGGAAAGTGGAAACGCGATGCGGACATATGCCTCATACCAGCAGGTTTGTTAAATTATCTGCGCTAAATGCTGCTGGGCTTATTTTACA
>JBBBVU010000023.1:4812218-4839529 GCA_037177055.1 Atherinosoma microstoma | reverse complement strand
AAATTTGTTTACGACTGTATATATATCAAAATGAAAGAGTGACAAAAGTCAGCAGACAAGATGTATCATGTATTATAAACCACAGAAACAGAAGTCGCACGAGGAAAATATTGTGAAATGAGCTGTCAAACAGTGTGTGTGTGTGTGTGTGTGTGAGGAGGGGAGATAGTGTGTTGTAGGGGGAGGAGGGGGACTTGGTAGTGTTTCAGCATTGGGTAACTGCAGCAGCAGCAGAGCAGTTCGGTGGTGTAGCAGAAAGGACGGTTGAGAGGACATTACAAGACAACAACAAAGACCTAAAAGCAGGTGAGTCGCTTTTCTACATCTTACCTTACCTCGTTTTTAAACCGCGTCGTTTGGTTTATTCCACTTTTCCTGCTGTTCATGCCATTAAATGTCTGCTCGTGCGAAGGTGACTGAACTGTGAGCTGTGCTGTTTTTTTTTTTTTACCCCCTCGCTGCTCGCTGCTGCAGTTCAGGTCGGACAGGTGCGCGTGAGGTAGATGTCCCAATGTCCACAGCGCGCGCGGACGGCTAGTACGTTTAGCAGTTTAAGTTAGCTTGTCAATATTCAACAATACCTCTTAAATATTGAGAAAAAGTATCTTACTGTAAGATAGACTTAACTATGCTAGTATTAGATAGTTTTTTATATGATCAATAAAAGGCACTTACAGTATTAAAGTTAGGCAATGCTAAGAACTCAAATATCATCTACAACTGAATTTCACATTTATTATCTTTATTTTATAGTTTGATTTACAGCAATCTGCAAATGTGATTTTTTTTAAATCACATTTAATGTTACTTAACTCAATTATCCCATATTTATTATCGGTTAATGTGTAAAAAGTTAAATTTCTCTTGGAGAGCAGAGGAAAACCTAAAGTGACAGAAAAGAATATTCAAATGAACCCAAATAATTCCTCATGATTAAATGCTCTTTTTTTTAACTCTATCACCACTGTTGATAGGTCATTAATTAAGTCAAAATAAAGTTTACAATGGCAACCAAAAAGTTCCCCATAACAAGATCATAACAGCACAATACAGAGAGTGATTTATTCATTTGTGAAGCATTAATAAGCCATATGCTGGTAGAAAATTGCACTAATGTGTGAAGTGACTCATATCTGCTGTCTCTGATTCGGAGAGCAGCACCCTGGTTTATATAGATGTTACAATCTGTTGTGTGAAATGTGTGAATTAGTTGAGTTTATAAATAAAAAAATAGCAGAAACGATCATATCAAATTGCACTTTAGATACATTTTCTCACTGTGCTTTAAATGATTATTCAGCTGATGTGCAAATCAAAATGAATTTTATATCATCCACATGTTTACAGCTGTGAATTATGGATGGTTATAGGAAGTGCTTGATCTTCAGTCTTGAGAAATTTCTGCCATCAAACACAGTGGATGATGTAAAAAGTAGTGCGAGCAGCAGGCAGACAGAAAAGCCTTTTTTGAATTTTAAAACTCTCTTTATACTTTGAACCCCAAGCAGTCATTACATATTCTTATTTTTGAATGTGTTGCATGACCTTGGAAGAAAACAGGCCATCCGTTGCTTTTATATCTTTTCAATGTGAACAGAGGCTGATTATTTATATTTATATCCACATCACAGTGAAGCTGGCCCACAGAGTGAACCCACTCCTTCTTTTATTGTGTGACTAATCACATTTGTGGTTTAGCTCTATGACAATGATGCAGGATTTAAAAAAAAAAACCCATCAATATAGTCAAACAGATCATAGATAATCCAATAAAACCAGAAACGTAATCAAAAGTGTAAAGGTGCTAATCATTCTGCCTTGCCTGGCAGATGGCCTTTGCAAACATTTTACACCCTGGATGCTTTTATTTCAGACTTTCAGATGAACATAAAGAGTCACCATCACTGAAATGTCCCTTCAGATCTGTTCAGTTCTGTGGATCAATAATCAGGAAGAAACTGAGGGAGAGGAGTCTAGGCCGCTGCCTGCTGCTTTGTTCGATTCTTTGTCTCACATCGTGCATGTTGTATTGTAAGCGTGGCCGTCGGGGTAGATGTGTTTACCTTTCCTTTCCCCCTCTGGAGTTACCATGCTTTCATAGGACTGACAACACAATGTTGTCAACACCGCCGCAGACAGCACACACAGTATCCATGCAGATGTGTTCAGACACTGGTGCTTGTTGTGTGTTACGTGAGAACAGCAGACGACAAAACCATAAGAAAAAGTCTTCCCACCACTGTTCATCTGCAGTCCTCTGTTTTTTTGCCAGTTTAGTCAAACTGTCGTTCTTGAGGTGCTCTTAGAAGCAGTCATCCCACAGGAATCAATCTTGCACTCTAAATTTCTTTTCACATGGAATATTGAAGGGCAACTGCTCTGGTTTTCATAATCAAAGTTTGTTTACAGGTTTTGGGGAGGTGTAATGCCGATGTGAGAAAGTTTTCTTGGCTCTAGAGGGAGCTGTGTGAAGACTGATGCAATTTTTGCCAGTCTTGCTTTGGATTCGAGGACTTAAGAGTTTAAAAATGCAAGCTGGAGGTGCGGAGTTGGAGAGAAAAAAAAAAAAGGGAATTGGCCAGATCCCAGTATTTTATCCTTCATCTTTACTTGTGGCTAGTCATCCAACAAGAACAAAAAGGCTTTCAAGAGGGGAAATTGAAAAAACAAACAAAAACAAAAGTAAATCAGACACAATTATCGTCACTGTTGATGATTATGTCCTCCCACTGAAGATGAAAGGAGTAAGTCTGAAGCAAATGTTTGAATTTGCTCAGGTGTTCAAGCCTATAATCGATGAATGGATGATTGCTTTGTCACATTTAACGAGTCTGAATGTTCTGTCATTTTCATAATTGTGAAGTAAAGAGTTTTATGGCAAAACCACTTATCTCAATTTCTAGTGTTGAGGGACCAGTGGTATGAGTCAGGCAAATGTAAAACTACCAAAGAAAAAGAGAAACTTTGATAAACGTGTTGATGGAAGAACAGATAAAAAAAAAAAGACTACATAGGAAGAAAATCTAAAAAGTGCAGAGACATATATTCAAACACCAGGCAGAACTAGGACAGAGAAGGTACTGGATGAGAAGCAGTGAGAAGGCTCTTATGCAGATTACAGGAAACCAGAGGGAATACTGTAAATACTGAGGGAAGTCATGACAAATGAAAAACAGGTGATGGCAATCAACAGGCACCAGGTGTGAAACAAGGCACGCCGAAACAAGGCATGACTGGATTGAACTAAAACGATCGCACAAGAAAACAAGGGGGTATGGTTGAATTATTGTGTTTTTTTCCCCAAAGTTCTTTTCTTTGACCCTCTTGAAAAACATAACTGCGTTTAAGAAAAGGTGATTGGAGAATTTCGGAAGAGACTTATATAGATAGTTTCTCTGTCTGCAGTGACAATCTGACCACATTTACGCTACCCTGGGATTTACATATGTTTTAATATTCGACTGAAAATGCTTTAGATACTTCATGTAAAGCCTCATTTGTGTTCCCTTTATGTACGTAGATAGGTCAAATGTTGTTGAAAGTAACTGTCCACATTCCCATGCATCCTTTACATTGGCACGGTTGCTAGGCAATACATCCACTAGAGGGCAGTGCAGAGTTCAAGTTCAGCTACAAGTTCCGACGTCAGACAATAACAGTCATGGCAACAATGGACGAGATCATGATAATGTCCATTCTCAGAAAGAGACATTAGAAGAGGCAATGCAGTAGACAGTGGTGGTGTGTGCAGCCATTAAATACATTGCAGCTTCATTTTCTTGTTTGTTCCTTTCGCTGGTCTCATGTGAGCTATATTGTGCAACATTGCCCCCAATGGTTTCCGATGGTACTGCTCCATTTGGTCCATCTGGGTATATGCATCTGCAAGATCTCTGAAAAGGACTGAAATATGCATGTAAAGGATGCAGAAGATGAGGCAGGATGCTTCACATGTATGCAATTTCTGCAATCGTATCACATTGTTACACGGACACTATATATCATGTTAAAGTATGATAGAAAATATTTTATCATCAAGGTTTTTAGTCAGGAAAACAACACTGTCCTCATTTTTTATCAAAATAAATCACAGTTGGGACAATTGATGAACATAATCAAGCATTGCTTTAAAACAAGGATGGAGTTTACTTCTTTCTTACATAAAGGATACTCCAGTCTCATGTTAAAGCAAGGATTATCAACCCAGCCCATTGTCCTGCAGACTTTAAATGTTTCCCTGCTGCAACACACCTGACTCAAATTAAGGGCTCATTAGCAGGCTTGTGCAAAGCTTGCCAATAGGCTGCTGGGGATTGATTTGATTTGAATCAGGTGTGTTGAAGCAGGGAAACATCTAAAACCGGCAGGATAGGTGGGCCTCCAGGACCAGGGTTGGCAATCCCTGTTCAAAAGGAAGTAATGAAGGAAACATTGGAGCTCCTTTTCCTTATTATTCACAGATTTCAAGCATCTCTTATCATGACTGTTGTTCAGATACTTCTGGAAAAGATCAAATCAATCATCTCTTATGAGCAGAAGTCAGTGGTACCATGTTACTTTGCAGTGATAGCTCGCAATCAATGAACAATCTAAACATTTAGTTGTATTTCTCTGATTTATGACCTTGCTCTCCGACTGACTGCGCCTTATCACTTCTTCAAATATTGCTTTATTTTATCTATCAGTCAAGAAAAATACCACAAAGAATCAGATGTTTTATTTGGAAACTGGGGTGAAGTTATCAAACAGGCAGCTTGCCAAGTAAACATCAAAATTCCAACTTCTCACCACCAAAGTCTCTCAAATGCAGCATTAACACTGTAGGAGAATGGCCAAGTTAAAAATGCTGTGCACACAAAAACTGTCCAGTGCACCTGTAGGACACTCTCTGGATGTAGTGCTAAAAATAAAAATAAGTTTAGTGGGAGAAGTGCGTAAGGTTGGTGTAAGAATGTGAGAAGAAAAACAGCAATCATCTGAAGACTTTTGGAGCAAGCTGGAGCAATGGTTTTATCCCATAACAAACCAAATAGGTCTCCATGGATAAAGACCAAGGAGACCTACATTAAAACAGAAAAGCATTAAAATGCATCCTCCTGATGTTTGCAAAAGATTTTAATGCATAAATTCCTATTTTGAGGAAATTAAAGAAGGGTTCATTTATAGGCAACAGACCTAAATCCACTGGGAAAAGAACTCCCTATTCTACACGACAAAGGTGCTGTGAAACTGCAGGAGCTACTTTTCTGCCTCTGGTACTGGAGGCAATGGATGTACCAAAGTAATAATGAAATTAAAAGATTGCTAAGGGATTTGAAAATTAAAGGTTTTTTCCAGTATCAGGAAACAAGGTCTGAGACGAAGGTCTTGCATCTTTCAGGAGGACAACCACTGAAGCACACAAAAGAATGTCTGAAAATAATTTTTTTAGTGTTTTGGGCTGGCAGTGATAAGTCTTCACCTACTATAAATCTTATTGAAAACCTTTGGAGAGAACTGGAATATGCTATTGCATAAAGGTCCCTGTAAAATTTAATAAGCTTGAACACACAGCAAAGAAAAAGAGAAAAACTACCAATGGGCATGTGCAGGAAGCTTCTAGTAAGTTCCTTGTTCTTCAGAGGTTGTACAACCAAAAGTTGGTGAAGGGTACTAAGAATTAGGTATATATTGTTTTCATTTAATTAATTTCGCCATTTAAAAACATTGTTGCTCAACAACTTGATAGATTACAATAATTACAATATTCTGATTATATGAAACTGGTTAATCTGTATTTAACCAGTAACCAGTATTTATGAATACCACCTGACCACGAGGTCACCACTGGGACTGGAACTCAAGTGAGAGCCAATCGCAGTAAAAACAACCAACAATTTAAGTAGCCTTGCTTTTTTGTTGTCTGTGTACATCACCACACTTTTGGCTCCACAATCAGAATATTTTTTATTAATTTGATTAATTCAAGGTTCATTTACAGTCTTTTTTTGAGAGGTTTTAAACACATCAATCTCTATTGGTTTGCTCAGTTGTCTCCCTCACCCCAGCTAAACACCTTTTAGTCTATTTTTGGGTTTATTTGCATCTTAGCAATCACAGGTTTTATGAAGCAAAGCCACAGATGTCACATTTGATTCAAATGCAAAAACCAAATTCTCTCTGCGAGGCCCTCTGTTATGTTGTGCCATTTTGCTGACATTTTTTGGGTCCACTTAGATGGATTGCTCAATGCCAATCAATGCAAGTGGTTCTGAGTCATCCCCTTTATTCTTTGATGACATATTTCTATCCAGATGGGAGTGATCTTTCAGGATGACAATACCTTCATCCACAAGGCACAAGGTATCAGTGGATGGTTTAATGAGTATGAAAATGATGTGAATCAGCTCCACAGTCAGCTCATCTCATCCTAATTGAAAAGGAGATTTTTGACCCACATGCCAGAGTTCTGCCATCATTAAACCTGCAAATGAGGGTACATCTTTTGACAGGATGGTGCTCCATCCCCTTATTAGAGTTCCATTATCTTGTAGAATCAAGGCCAAGGTGTCATGAAACTGCTTAAAATTTAACATAGACACTTCATTGAGGTTTTTCCTTTAATATGTAAATACTCTGTAGGCTTGGTTAAACCCTCAATGAGGTTATTCCTGCACCAGAATTCTTCCTTCATAAACTGCCACTTGTCATTTTACCAGTTAGTTTCAGAGTTTAAGACCCAAGCTGCTAACAGTGTGGTCACTGGCCTCATTGTGCTTCATGCTGGGAGAGATTAGCACCAGCAGCCGTGGAGACTAAGTTGGGAATTCACCAGTGTCACTGCGCAGCAGAGCAAGATTCACATTGTTGACCCTTTGATCAGTGACAGCGCCTGAGAACAGGCAGCCAAGCGGAGATTGTACTGATGGCCCAGGGCCTAATCTCTTGATTATCCATCATGCTGCTCCACTGTGCACGCAGCTAATTAAGAGCTGAAGTTTTGTGTTGGAATATCACATCATAGGGACACATTATTTAAACTACCAGTTCCTTTTAAATGGCCTTTTATGTAACAGCACCTTAGTAATTCTCTTTGGATAATTGTTTGTAATCAGAGCGCGACGATGCATGTCAGCAAGTAATTTAGTGGTTGTGTTGCCACTTTGGCATAAGAAATTTATGCCTGACATCTCTTTATTAGAGTTAATTGTTGGTGTTTTGAAGCCTAAAGGCATAATTAAAGATCTATTTTTATTCACTGATGTTGTCATGACTTGTTCAGTTGTTCTTCATCACCCGATATCAGCACCGATGGTAGAAAAAGATGACTCACTACTACTCTTGCTTCTTTTTCCAAGAGAAATACACTTGTTTGATGCACTACATCATATTAATATCTGCAGTTACACTTTTAAGTTTATAGATAAAAGAATTAAACCAGTCGTGAGTGCTTATTTTCTGTTTAGTGAGCACTTTTGGTATTTCAAGACCCTGATAATACTTTTTTAAAGCCTTTGTTTTTTTTCTAAATGACTCAATTTCTTTTCCATCTATATACAACAACAACTTATTCAGAAATTTTGAGGATTTCTGTAACAGGCTAATTCTC
The DNA here is from genome assembly GCA_037177055.1 of Atherinosoma microstoma. Classification (NCBI taxonomy): domain Eukaryota; kingdom Metazoa; phylum Chordata; class Actinopteri; order Atheriniformes; family Atherinidae; genus Atherinosoma; species Atherinosoma microstoma. The sequence continues at coordinate 4,831,941 of JBBBVU010000023.1, read as the reverse complement.
TTTTCTTTTTTTTCTTTCATTGCACAGACAATTGACTTGCTGCTGGGCCTGAAGACGCACACTTTGGACACTTAAAACTTCTGTGTCCAACAAATTGAGTGCAAGCAAAGCAGAGCTTGGACCCAGGTCAGTGTGTTAAATATGGGAGACCAGCGATCGGTTCAGCCCCTCCTGGTGATGCCGCTGCTCCTCATGCTTCTCACCAGGCTGTCACAGCTGTGGGCCTTTCCCTTCAGCCCATCTTTGGAACTGGATGTCACTCCCAGGACTACTGTTTACTCCAAAGGTGAGAAGATTTGTGTTGGAAGGTTTTTCACTGCGAGGCACTCCTTCATGAGCATGGTATGTTGTGTTGAAGGCAAGATGCATGTGGCAAAGGAACTACAGGAACTTAAAGGGACAAAAATGTGCAAATGCTCTCAAAATGTATGTTATGTATGTTATTGCAATTTGGTCCAGTGATTTACCAAAATGGTGAGATAAGGGAGCCTCAGGAGTTTCTGCAAGTGAGGGACATTGGCTATTTAATTGTAACACACTTGTGACATCATCTTTGCATTCAGTTTGACTTGCATTCAGAGGCTATCTCCATCATCAGTTTTGACTGTGAATACATGCCCATAGATACAGAACCATGCAAAAGTTTTCAGTACTTGCCATTTCTGTTGATTCATATTGTCAGGAAAGCAGAAAATAGGGGGCAACAATTTGTTGAAGCATGCAGACAAAGACATGTATGTAAGGCAAAAACAGTTTGTAAAATTCTAAGAAACTTTAAGGACTATAATTGATGTAATTGCCTTTATTTTTCAACACCGCCTGAACCCTCCTAGACAAGCTTTTTTTTGTAATATAGTCTCCAGAAATAGTTCTCCAGGCTACTCGAAGAACTTTCCAAAGCTCTTCTTTGGACCTTGGCTGACTTTTCTTCTGTTCTGTGTCTAGATGATCCCACACTGCTTTAATAATATTGATGTTTGAGCTCTGGAGAGGATTCATCACTCCGTTAGACCTTTTGCAACATATTTTTCAGTCCAGTTCTGGTGTCATTTGGTGTCAGCCTTTCCTCCCATTTCCCTTCATAGCTTCTTGACAGCCATCCTTCCATGGAGACTATTTCTGATAGTTTTGATGAAAAGTCGATGGATCGTTTGAAAGTCCAGGTGCATCTCTTAAGTCTTGTTTCATGTCGTTATACTTTTTCCTATTCTTTAAGGACTTTACTTTTAGATACTATTTATCTGTTGAAACTATGTTTTTTATCTTATGCCAAAATTTCAGCTCTGGGAAGCAATTTAATGGAACAAAAATATTATTTTATATTGTTTTATATTCCTCTGTTCTTGTAATTTTCAGTAGAAGCTGAAGAAATTAAAACAAATGATTGAAAGAAGGAAAAAGGGGGGGAAGTTGCACTTCTTGTAAATCCTTTGTGCAGTGCTAAACCCAAAATCCAACAATTGCAAAAATAAAAAAAAGAAACGGTACACATCTCAGTATCCAAATAAAAGAGAACAAAGTACTCACAATGATTCGTTTATTTGGCTCACATCACAGAAGAAAGTTCGCTTACGCATTTCGGCACAGAGCCTTAAAGACACTCTGATGAAGGTTCTGATGAGTATCCACCCCTTTTTTTCATTTCTAAAACAAATGATTGATTTTATAACAGGCTCATAGTAACAAAGTGCTAAAAGATGCAGTTTAGATTTGGTTCTTTGCTAAGTTGTCTGTTATGTGTAGACTCAACATTGGTTCATCTCTCGAGTTTAGAGCTGTTGTTATACTTGCATGATTCATAGATCATTGTTAAAGCTTGAAAAAAAGCATTTCTCTGAAAATCATCAAGTACAAGGACTGGACTAAAAATGAGTGGAAAAGCAGTCAATGAAAGAAAAAACTTTGAAAGACCTTCAGATATCCTGGACAGCTGTAGCTTAAGATCTTTTTAAAAGATTATAAGAAAGGCTGAATCCTTGGAAGCAAAATATAAATGATTTACGCTGTAAGCTTAAAATCATAGAAAAGATGCTTTGATAATTTCTGAAAGTAGCTGAAAATCATCACGTTCTCAAAATAACAATCCACCAATTCTTGCCTGTATGTCTTCAGTTACACTGCAACTAACTAGCAAGTTAGTCAAGAGGACATGTTATACTTAATTGGATAAAAAATTCCTAAATTGTTTTAAATTTCCCTCCCAGGGAATGTTAACAATCTGCAAACTTACAAAGCCCAAAGTTCATCAGGAAAAATACTCTTTCCTGCAGAAAACACTGCCGTAAACACCTTTCTGGCAGTCCGAGCTTTCTTTCCATGACTAATCTAGTGTCTGTTTAGCGGTTTGGTATGCTAGAAAAAGGGAAGCCTTTTAGACCAATCAGCTGATCAGTCAGAGTAAACTGGGCCTTTACAGGAAGGAAGAGAGGAGCTAAAGTGGAGTGACTAAGGAGGAAAGTGGCAAGAGGCGTTTGCAGCAAATTACCTTATAATAAAGATAAGATATTGTCAATTTAACATTGGTAGACTTATTCAGACAAAGACAAAGATGATGACATCTGTTGAAATGAACATAGGAAGATAATGTTGTATCAATTAGTCTGAAGGGGGATCCAGAGTGTCAGCGTTTCGATGTATTCATTCAAACACACGTGCACAAGCCTTCAAAAAACTTACCTCACTGTCCTTATTTGTTGCTGCAACTGCCCCCTCCCGTCCCTGCTAAAGAAGTGGCACAGTTTTTGGAAGTTGGCCCTGAAGACAGCTCCTTCATGCTCAGAGTTATTAATCGCCTCTCTCATGCCCTGTCCTAGATCACACGGCTCAGCAAACACTCCTAATGAAACAATAGACAAGAGGCCTTCATAAAGGAGGACCTGAGCACCGCAGACCTGATTAGAGTTAGTGCAGAAAAAATTCTGCTGATTAAGTGTATTATGGTAAAGAGTGGGCATTTCCACACATCATCAGCACCTTCTCCCTTACTCCACTCACATCCTACCACCTCACCTTTCCCCTCCTCTCTCCTTGCTCCCCGTCACTGCGGCAGAGGCTACCAATGCAGCTGTAGTTAGATGAGACTGGATGGTAGTGCTCTTACCTCCACTCCACCTTTCTCCACTTCTCCCCACTGGGGATGAGTGTTATTAGAGGAAGTGAACAGGGCTGGCTCTATTGCAGTCCGGTACAACAAAATAAGGGCTGTTGGAAGCACTGCATTGTTAGATGATATCTTGGAGGTAGGAGGATGTGCTGCTCGATGTTCTAAATTTTCTTTTTCGAACCGGAGAATAATTCAATTATTGCCATATGGTGGAGAGAGAAAAATCCTCCTTTAAGGTCAGAGTTTTGCTTTGCAACGCACTCATTGGTCAAGCTATAGAAAAACATAGAGGACAAGCAGTTGTGGCAAATTCATTGTGTGTGCGTAACAGATTGTTTGTAAACTATGTAAACTAATTTGTGTGTAACTTTGGATACTTGTATGTCTAACGTGGTTTGTAAACCGTATAAACCATTTTGTTTGTATCTTTGGGTACTTGGAAATGTGTGTTCAAATGCACACGCAAATATCTAGAAATTATGCACACAAAATAAATTTACACATACACAAATGTTTACAAAAATGTAAATTCTACACACAAATTTCTTACCTTCAACCTCACAAATCTCATACTTTCATATTCAAAAGGGTTTTTATTAGCAATGCACGATATATCGGCTTCAACATCGGTATCGGCAGATGTTTTCTTAAAATATCGGTACCGGTCCGATAAGTAAAACTTGGCCGATATTAACAACAGATATTAATTTCCGGCCATTTGTGTTTTGGTAGGAGGGGGGATGTTGGTCATGTAGTATTGTTTTGGACATGTGACAGTGATAGTAAGGCAGCATTGTGGGGTGTTTAACTGGAGCGGAGAATGTCTGCGGTGTGGTAGTTTTTCATAGTATCTAAAGAAGATACTCTTGCAACATCAAAGTAATGTGAGGAGGATGTCGCATCAAATCATTCAACACCACCAGTTTGATATATCATCTGAAAATCCACCAACCATGATGCATTCAAGTGCTGGTGGAAAACTGGATGGATGGATGGATGGATGGATGGATGGAAAGACCTGCAATGATCAGGGAGAGTCATGAATTAGAAAAAGCAATGAGTTTGGCTAAAACAAATCTAAAGTAGTCTAAGGTGTTTTGTAAGAATATGAGTTTTCATTTCTCTACACATACCTTCTTGTAAAGCCACTTGCCCCATGCTGTGTCCAAACACATCCACTATCCTTTTAAGATGCCCATGGTGAGGTTAATGGTGGAGGGAGTGTATAGATGCATCTAATTGAATAAAACTTCCTGGTGACCCTGAAGATTAGTCAGTGGTGTTATTAAACAGAGTTGTTAGGGATCTCCCAATAAAACTAATTATTATGATTAATACCTACTGGTGTAGAAATTATTTATTAAAAGATATTTACTAGTTTGTAGCATCTGTTCTTAGCTAAGAAAAAAATCAAGCATAAGAAAACATTCATGAATGCCACAAGTAGGACTAACAATAGAGTCGTCCTTAGGAACTGTTGGTAAATGATGCCTCAATGATCCTAAATACAGCAGCAAATCTGCAACAGGATGGCTGAAAGAGAAATGGATTGAGGTGTTGGGGTGGTCCAGTCAAAACCAATATGCTTAAGTGGGAGTTTAATAGAACTGTACAGAACAAATGCCCTTAAACCCGGGCAGCATAGGTGAGAAGAGTGAGCCAAAGCTCTTCCGCAATGATGTGAGAGACTCAATATTTCAAGGTTTAGCTGCAGACGGTGGTTCATCGTGCCATGTGTCATGGCATGTACTTAGTTTAACATATACTAATTCTGCATTTTAGCTTTTTTTTTGTTTCAGTAGACTGTACTTATACTTTTGGTTGGGTTATAAATTGTACATACTCTGCTTACTGTAGGCACCTCTCTGTTCTGTAGCCAGAGCCAGTCTATCATCTCAGAATTTATTTTTCTCTTATGCCCTCACAGAAAGTTGTCCTTGACCTACTTTCTAATCATTAGGGGAGGCATGTAAGAGTGCAGGATGTGCACGTGTGTCAGCATGCAATTCATCAGTCTCAGAATATTTAATACGACTATGTGCAGTCTGCAGTGCATGAGTGACACTGTTTGGGCATGCATTTAGAAAAAATCTGCTCGCATGTGCAGCCCCTGTCACTCTTCCTGTTGAGAAACATGTCAGTTGGGAGGATATTGAGAGGGACATTGTCATAAAGATGATATGTGGGTGTCCACATTGATTGGAGATTCTGTGGGAGGACTCATATTGAGTTTCTGAGCTGGGATGAGGGGGCACTCGTTAATTTACCATGTGCTTTACTGATGGCCTGTATAGGTGGGAGGAAAAGGACGTTCTGTATCATCGGGAGCTCAGGCATGAAAAAAAAATTACCCAAGATGGCTTCATGCTCTTAGATGAATAATTTAAGGAATTCGCTTTCCATGCAAAAAGCTGTTTAAAGTTAAGAGATGGCACTGATTTTCTCGTTATGTTAAACATTTAAATGTAATGTTTCAGGGATTGTTTTTTGTAATAAACTCAGAGAATTATCACCTGCAACTCTTCAGTCCCCTTTAACACTGTGAGGCATCTTTATGTCTTTGAATTATTTCTGTTGGTTTCGGCTCTTTGCTCTATTTAACCCTACTTAAATCAGCAGGGAACTCTCGTCAGGAAAGAAATGCTGTTGTACCATCCTGTCTTACACAGGATCCTGCCTGAACTATTAAGCAGGGCGTGGGGTTATTTTGGGACAGCTTTAGGTTCAACCATGGTTTCTCACAGTTATGATAGTGGTTCATTTCTAAGTGGTGTTCATAGTCATAGCAACTTATTCTGCACACCAAACCCACTCTGGACCTACAGTGCAATGGCTTTAACTGATGGGTATTTATATCAAGGATATATAGAGAATTCACCTAATCAGTATGTCAGTCCAATCTCTTGCTTCAATGGTAGGGCAGGAATTATGCATTCACACAGTCAGCATTTTTTGCCTGCTCTCCTCCCCGATTTAGGCTGCTGGATGTGTGTTGCAATAAATTCTCGATATCTGTTGTGAGATCTGGATTTGTGTTTTTTGGGTGTATTAGTTTAGTATTCTTATGGAGGAAGAATTACGGGGCCCAGTTAGAGCATGTGCAGTAGTTATTGTGACCATTTTACGAGGGGAAGTTTTTGCATTACAAGGAACTATTGTAGGCTGGGATATATATCTCATCCGTATATTGATTATATATGATTGGAATGGAATCATTTATTCATTTTCTATAGTGTTTAGTCCAGGCGAGAGGCAGGGTACACCCTGGACAGGATTCCGGTCTATCGCAGGGCCTGTTTCATATTTTGCTTATTGACATACCCTCCATATTCTGAAAGTATATGGAAAGCTGTGCAAACTCCTCACATGTACTTTATTATTACATACCTTGTACTAAGGATCGACCAATATGCAATTTTAGGGCCGATACCGACTATTTAACATTGACCTTAGCCGATAGCCGATACGGGATACGGATTTAACAATGACACAATGATAACAAATGTTGCAAGCCTCATTTTTTATGAATGTATATGATCATTCCTCCCTCTCGCTTGGCAAAGAGAATATGGATGGTCCTCCATTTCAATGGAAAATGGCAAGTTGAATAATACACGGTCATCTTTACTTGTTTCTCCTCCTCCTCCTTTCCCGACAACACACAGGGATTCACAGCTAAGACGCGTAAGGCTAACAAGTTTGTCCCCTTTTGGCCACTGTATTCAAAGATGGCGATGCAACATGCCAGCCTCCTGGTGGGTGCATCGCCACCTATGTATTTATAAACAACTCATTTTAAGCTACGAGAACGTTTTTATTTGTGTGATTGTGATTAGACTTTGATAAAATACGTATTTATAAAAGTGAAACTTAATTTTTGCTAATAAAAAGCCAAATTAGTTACTTTACCTTTGTATATGTGATAATATATTTGTGTATATACTGTATGTGACCGCTTTTTGAATCCCAAAGTGGATTGAAAAGATGAGGTAAAATAAGAATTTAATTAACAAGGGAATCATACAGCACAATGTTTAGAAAATGGAGTAGCTCAACATGATGATGAAACTTAAGCAAGCTAATAGCCGTTACCCTCACAGTACTTGTTGCCTTCAATACATATATCATTTTCATAAAAAATAGAAAACAACAAACAGAAGAGAAAGCAAAACAAAAAGAATATTCTTCACCAATGGTGAAGAATTGTTTCCATGGTGAATCACCATGGAAACAATGGAATTTAGCTCAACATGAGACTAGATAAGACTACATAAGACTAACTTAGACTTAATCCTCTTTGGAAGCCTGTAGTTCAAACATAAACTGTAGTAAAAACAATTCAGAACATTTAAATGGGTCAGCAGAAGGGAGACTTTTGATGATTGAATTAATATTTAAAGATATACAGTTTTTTTTTTTTACTGTTTAAGTTTCCTGACAAAATGAGATGGTCGGTTCTGCAAAAACACACAGATTTCAACCAACATTATACAAGATAACATTTTATTATACAGTGTAATTTTATTATACAGTCTAACCAGAGATGGAGAGGGTATGTGTGCTAACTGAATGAGATGGTAATCACACCAACTGTTGGAGCCGCACTGAGGAACAGGGAAGCTTTCCAGGATCCAGGAGCAGCAACACATTCTTGTGATTTCATGTTGAGAGGAAGCACAAGACAGAAAACAGTGGTTGTTTCCCATTTCAGTGGCAATTCCTCTAACAGGGGGCAAATTACAAGCCAGTCAGCCTGGACATCATTGAGAGAACAGCTTCCATAGGAGTTCATGTGTTAAACATCACTACTGACATGGGCAGTCCTAATCCAGCAATGCAGAGGGCATCTGGTGTGAACCACAACAAAATATCTGTCCCACACTCAGCAAGACCAGACAGGAGGCTGTACTTCATGCCAGATGCCCCACATCTGGTGAAGAAATCGAAGAGTGTCCTTGTGCATTGACAAACATTTAAAATTCCAGCTGAGACTGTAGAAAAAGAGAGCCTCCCGCACAATGAAGTTTCAATATTTGGTGGATTTTTAAGAAGAAATGGCATTGAAAATTGCTCCAACCAAGTAAAAAAACAAAACAAAATAAACATTCTGCCTATTCATTTTGAGAAATTAAAGGTGGGGCTGGCAATGAATGCCTTCAGTAAGTAAGTTTAGGTTGAGTGCTATTCAGTCTTGTTTTCTGTTGTATTTTGTAGAGTTTATCCAGTCGTGTATTCTGTGTACTTCCTACTCCACTGGTCCTTGGTGCTGATCATCACACCTGCTCCTCGTTTGTCATTAGACCCGGTCTTCTGCTAGTTTCCCTTTACTCTTTGCCAGATCACTGTTTGTCATGTTTGTCGGGCAGTCAGTCTTTTATTTAGGTCAGGGCTAGGCAAGGTTCGGACCTTGAGAGCTGCAGAACTGCAAGTTTTAGATTTCTCATCACACCTGATTTAAATGAATGAGCCACTGAGTTTGATGAGCTGTTGGATCCATTTAATTTGAATCAGGTGCATTAGAGCAGAGAAACATCCAAAACCTGCAAGACTGCGGCACTCGAGGATGGAACTTGCCTAACCGTGATTTAGTTCCTTGAACATCCTGCCTGAGCAGCACCTTCAGATCATTTTAAAATCCTCAGTTAAGTTCCCCGCCTCTCGTCTCATAGTCCTCTACTTATTTCCCATAGATTGTGACAGGAAGTTACTATCATTTCATTGATGTGGAGGTCAGCAAGAAGGTTCCCGGTTTTAACTTCAGCTGAGGCCTCTCTTTGTGGAATTTACATACTCTCCCCATGTATGTGTGAGTTCCCTCCAGGTACTCTGGTTTCCTCCCAAAGACCAAAAATATGTATGCTGTTGATGTCTCTTCTTCTAAGTCAGTGTGAGTGGTTGCTTGTCTCTGTGTTGGAAATGTGATGGAGTGGCATCCTGTGGACCCTGCCTCTTGCCAGTTAGAAGCTGGGAACGAGACCCAAGGTGGGCTGGAATAAGTTGGTATATTAAATCAATAAATGGATGATTAGCCATATAAGATTACATTAATAAGCCAGTGATTAATATGAGACATATCATACTGACTTGTAATCATTGCTATGGCTATAAAATCACAAAAGAAACTAAAATATTAGAATTCAATTTCATTCCTGATCTCATTCAGGCATTTAAATGGAAAACTATTTGTTCTTTTAACAAAAATAGACTGTTCCATATTATGTGTTGAGCTTTAAAATGTCCCTGTTGTGTTAAAGAAAACAAAGAATGCATTCCTATTTATAGATATTAATGCATGTTAAACATCACACTTTAGTCTCAATCAAAATATTTTAGACCTTAGTATTAATAACCAAGTCACTTTTTTTTTTTTAAAAAGAAAGAAAGATTATCAGTGTTTGATATTTTGGATATTATTTGATGTTTTCAATTTGGATAAATGTCCTTTATTCATGGAAAATTGAATTAACAGCTTATGCAAACCAACACTTTAGTTGCATTGTTGGGCTTGTCTGATTCATGTGCAATGTACTGCATTGCACTGTTTATAAAACCACAGTAACAGTACTTGCTGACTACTTTTCGTGGAAAAAGCCCTGAAATTCAGTCTGTGGTGACAAAAAATAATGGACTCAGCAAATGACATAACACAGCACTTCACATTTTTCACCTCTGCCTATTTTCTTACACAAGGACGGTTGTGTATATTTGCCTACATAACACTCAGTGGTGTTCATTGACTCTTGCGGCTGGTAAAGAGATGAAGAGTCGCTTACGTAATACGGATAGATTTGACAACAACTGACAGTTCTTATACTGTCCAAAGAAATTAAGTCAGTTTCTCCTTAAAGCGATTTTCCCCAAATCTTTCTTGAAGCACGTGTGTGTTTGCATGTTGTGCGTCACATGCTTACCATTGGGAGTCCAGTGATCAGTGAGTCACACAGGAAGTCACACACTCAGATGACTGCGGCACAGGCGCAAGCATACAGTGGATTTACTATCCTCTAGGACCCCACACGGAGGATTACAAACATGTCTGATCATGAGTGTGCACAGTCTGGCTTCCCCACCTGTGACAGCTCAGTGTTGATAGGGAGTCATTTAGGCAAACACGACAACACACTCCTCAGATCTTATGAGTCAGTGACAGAAGGTTTTTCACAACTTTTCAGGAGATGATTGAAAGAAAGCGTGAAAATACATCAGTGTGAGAAAAACTTGACAGATTATTTAGAGGGACAGCTGTTTAAACGTCTTCTCTTCATCGAATAATGTACTTTAAACATTCACACAAACACACCGCCTGCGCCTACAGACACACAAGCACATGTATACTAGATGACAACAGTAAATGGAAACCAACTAGCAGGCTCAGAAGCCTCTGGCTCACCTCAGCGCTTTGTTGACTTTCCTCATTGATTCTGCAGCAAAGTGCAAGGTACAGTGTGTGTGTGTGTGTGTGTGTGTGTGTGTATGTGTGTGTGTGTTTGTGATGTGGAAACTATTTACATCAGGGAATAGTAGGTTGACATTTGCGGGTCTATTGCTAGTTTGCCATTCATGCTTTTTTTTTTATGCTGTAAAGAGTTTAAATTTTCTGGTTTAATTTTGGCTTATTTAGTTGAAAGCTACTCTAATAGATTATTTTAATGGTAGCAAAACATCAAATCTAAAATGCAATGTTTTTTGAGTGACAACTTATTTGTTGTAAACTTCATCAAATCTTCGAGAAAACACTTGTGTGTTGATCAGGAGGTTCCCATGAATGTATATTTTATGTGAAACCTCAATATATTCTGCCCTTGTGATGTAGTTTCAGCTAAAAAAGACCAACTTATTCTCCTAAATCTTCACGTTTAAAGTTGGAATTGTGGCCCACTGGTTTTACATCTCCTGTGATTCAAGCTGAACATGCATCTGAGTGCCTTTTTGCTAAAGGTCGAGAGGAATAAAACTACACACCATCATTGCCAGATCTGAGACCAAGGTCACCCTGCATCAGCTGCCTTGAGGCCAGGCTCATTTTGTATCACTGCAGTCCTTCTTGTCAGTGCTTTGCTTGTTATATCACACAGCAACTATTTTTATAAGATAGGAAACCAAGGCTTTTGCTCACCCGTGGATGACGCACGAGTAGCGGGCTCTTTAAACTGCCTTGGGTGACATATCCCCCTGTAAAAGTGATCTCAGAGAATATGCAGTTGTTTATGCATTTTTACATGTGTTTTGCATTCATTTTTCATGATTTGCATATCTCATAAATCAATATTTTATACACAACAGAACATTTAAAATATAAAATTTTGAAAAGTGGGTTACTAATTCATGAAACATATTAGCTTATCATGTATTTGATGGGAGCAAGATTTATCAAAAAAATTGGGAGAGGGTTATGCTCATCATTGTGTTTCATCCTCTCTTTTGGGACTTTTGGGCTCCATGGCCTTTATTTGACAGTAGCTAGACAGGAAAGGGAGTCCGAGAGATCGGGGAATGATATGCAGCAAAGGGCCCCAGGCCAGGACTTAAACCTGGGCTGCCTGCACTGAGGAGCTGTAGCCTGCTGAGCTACATGCCGCCCTGCATCCTCTCTTCTTTTAACAGCAATCTGTGAAATGAGAACTGAGGAGACCAGCTGCTCGAAGCTTTGGGAGAGAAATGTTGTCCCATGCTCGTCTGATTTAGGATTCTTGCTGCTCTGCAGTCCTAGATCTTCTTTGACATAATTTGTTTTCCGTTAATGAAAAGTCTGGACTACAGGCAGATCCAGCAACTGGTGGAAATATGCAAGGCCTTCTGCAAAAAAGATATAATCTAGATTTTTGGCCATGTCCTTTGCACACTGAAATTTTTACAGATTCTTTGGGTATTTTGACGATATTATATTTCATAGATGATGAAATATTGAAAGCCTTCTTTTTCCTGACTTCTGAGAGACTCTGCCTCTCTAAGTTGCTGCTTTTATACCCACTCATCGTAGGGCGCAATCACACCAGTTTTTCTCATTAGAATCCTAGTTCCCTTGCTCAGAAAGTCTTGTTCGTTTCGGGAGGTGTAAATGCACAAATGCACTCTGATGCAAACTCTGGTACGCCTTCAAACATAGGTCTCTGTCCACCTTAAATGAACAAAAATGCAGGAGGTGGACTACAAAGCAAAGGGCATTGTGGGTAAACACAACCAAAACATGGCCAGAGCTGGCACTGTGAGCTGGCTCACAGTCAGATGTGCAAGAAGGTCAGATGGAAATATGGTCAACCCCAGACCTAGGATTTGATGCAGGTCCATGTTTTGCTCTTTTTTTGTGGTGGGAGCAGATTTTGTCCTGCATGAACCAAAAGCTTTTTAGTACCAATAACATTTCCAGGCTTTCGTTGTCCCATCCCAGCTTTTATGAGATGTGTTGCTGGAGTCAAATTTAGCTGAGCTAATATTTTCAGTAAACAGTAAAGTGTCTCACTTTTAACATTTGATATGCTTTCTATGCTTTATTGTATAAAATTTAATATTTGTTTATGTAAATTTCAAATCATCACATCCTGTTTTTGCTTCAATTTTACGCACCATACCATTTTTATCAGAGTTGTGGCATCTTTTGCAAAGCTTAAATTCAAGTAAATATCTTGTAAGTGGATGTGCTTTTGTGTCTGTGTGTGGTAGTGAATACCCTGCTGTGTTAGTCAACCCCCTTTCTCATAATAGCTCCCCCACCCACCCATCAGATGAATCCCTGCTGGCATGTCCTGACCTTTGACTATGTTAGAGGAGCTGCTCATAGCTCCTGTACATCTAAGACAGACTCATGTGGGAAATAATCGGTGACAGTCAAACAGTCCTCTTCCTTTGAAAGTACTAGACATTTTCTTGTTTCGGCAAGAAGTGATGAATGCTCTTAAAGAAAAACATTTTTTTTATTCCTGTTATGCAGGCATGATGGATCCCAGTATGATAATAGCCCAATTATTGACTGGTCAGAGCCTTCCTGTGGTTGCTGATTGTCTCTTGTAAGAAAAGGTTGGCAGTGAGGAGAGGGATTGGCAAGAAAGTGAACAGTCTGATTCACTCATTGGACTTCTGGACAATGGATTGGATTGCGACTCTCGTCACCCAGTGTGTCCATGTGACATCTAGACAAGCTGACAGTCATGCGGGGAGTAAACGCCTTCCATGTGATGCTGTGCAAATTCAAAACGGTTTTCATCCTGTTGTGTCATGCAAGATCAAACATGCTGGGAGACTCGCTATCATCTCCATTTTCATCATACCTATTGTTAAATAAAGCAGGAAAAGCATGAGTAGTACTGTAGTTGAGATAGTGGAGGTCAGTCACAACCTTTAAGAATGTGTGTAAATGTGTGTGAGCTCACACAGGTTTGTTTTGAATAAGTGTGCTCCTAAATTAGGGATGGTCGTTTGATTGGTTTGACAGGTAGTTAAGGTATTACCTAATGCTTTGTGAAATGTGGGTTATTTACTTGTTACTGTGAATTTGTGTGTATGGGCAGAGCTGGATAACGCTCAGTACTCACAAACAATCCATGCACGTGACAGTTCTGAGTTTTATTTCATTAGGTCCTGATTTAAAAGGGAACTCGACTAATTGTTAAGTTCCTAGTAAACCAGAGCAAGTGGTGCCATGTAGTAAAAGGTGGCTTGTAGAGCGACGCCAAATGGAAAAAGATCTATTTCAAAAGCTTAAATCTTTTTAGTGAGCCGTCTTCATCTTCTCTGTGGAAAATTGTCAAGGATCTTGGCAGCAGAAGATGCAGAACTTGCAAGCGGTCAACGAGTGAGATGATTTAATGAATTTGAAGGTGCCATTCAGGTAGGACGTACAACAAAAACTCACATGAGAACTTAAGACTGACTGACACAGGCCAACATAATGCAACTGACACAACATGATTAACGCAATACACAACACTGCTAGCAGCACAATGAACTCGCAATGGACAAAAGAAAACTTTGAGCATTAAAACAGAGAAGCAGGTGTGACATTTAGGGACCAGAATCAGGGAGCAGGAACTAAACTGAACAGAATACACAAGGGGATAATCTCTACAAAATAAAACAGGAAACAAGACTTAATTATGTTTTAATTGTTTTGATTATGCTACACAGGTTGGATAAAAATAGCCGTCCATGTTTTTGCCATCCATCATTTGGGGGGTTGATCCTCCAATGAGAGCCTCTGAGGTCAAGTCAGAGATAGATCAAAGACTGAAATGGTCTGTGTGTGTAAGGGAGAGCTGATATCATGAAACATGTCATCACACAGTTGATTCTCTATGTAAACACACACGGATGCAGCACTGATCCACCTCTAGTTGGTCTGTGTAAATTGAACAAAAGCGGAACAAAGGGGGCTTGATGAGAGCATCTTTTTTCCACAAATAAAACATGACTACAGTGTGAAAACAACTTTCAATTCAAGTTTTTTTTAGGTATTATCAAGCAATCTAGCGCAAAGAAGTCCTGGCTGACCTCAGTCCTGTAGAAAGTCCTGTTACCTTTCTTTTTTGCTCCTTATTTTCTGAAATCTGTTTGCCTTTTTTCACCTCCCTTGTTTATGTTTAACTTTTTGCTCAAAGTAAAGCTTGTTGTTTACTCAACACTAACCAGCATCTCATGTATATTTTTGCATGTAGGTCCTGTCCTGAATTAATCATGACACATGATTTTTTTTTTTAATTCTGGGATTTTGTGGGGTATTTTTGGTGTATAAATAGCCTCCATTTGCCGTTGAAGTAGCACTAAATTACTACTCAACCTGATCTAAGTCACTACCTGAAATTTAATAGAACATGGCATATAAAAAAATACTTCATTGAAGTAACCATCTACTGTAGTTGTCATTCTTTTGCACTCTCAGCTGTCCTGGACCCTCCTTGCTCCATCAAAAGTACAACAAACAGAAGAACAGATTAACTGTGACAAACGTGTAGGGCCTCACACCACAATGAATCGATTGCCGTATATAGGTTGCCTTATTCCTTGGAGCTGGGACGAGCTACCATCGGCTCACAGCAGAGAGAGAAGAGGGGGAGGAGGTAGTGGAGTCTCATGGAGATTAATATGCCCATCTGTAGTCTGCTGACTCATATTCATCCATGAAACACCATTGATACCTTCACTTATTCTGTTGTTTTCTAATGACAGCTGTTCTTTGTGCATATGAGGTTTTATTGTTCTGAATGTCAGAATTAGTCAGTCAGACATTAATCACTAACTGAATGCAAACCAAAGCTCTGTAAACCTACTTCTTCACTCAGGGAGATTTTCTGTACCCAGAGGAAGGAAAAAAAACCCAATGTCCTCCTTTTCTCTGTCTCACAGCAGCAGTGCAACCCGCCCCCATTTCTGAGGTTCTACACTGGGGTGCGCTCAAATATTTAGTTTTGGTGCACCATGCCAATTATTTTGTAATGTTTGTCTACATCACTAGAAGAAAACCCCCAAAATATCCACCAGTTTTGCTTTATTAAACCATACTATCAGTGGCTGCGCAGTAACCTTTATTTCCCTTATTTGCCCCACTTCTTGTATGAATCTTACCCATCACCCTCATTCACACACACACACGCACACACACACCAGTGCAGCAGTCATGATGTTGTGGCACTACTGCTGATATGATTTGGCAGTACTGGGGCACGATTCCTGCTGAATGCCCTAAAATCTTGCTTCCCCTGTGCCCCCATCCCCTTTTTGTGTCTACATTAGTTCTCTCAGCGGTTAGTCGAGCAACCCCCTCCACCACCCATCACCACCAACACCCCACTCCCACCATCCCCCTGATCTGTTGACGAGCCTCACGCTCACACTGTCACGCTAAGCATGTTCACTGGGAATTTTCCAGTGAATATAAAGTCAAGACAGAAGCTTGTATGGCACATCTTAGCTGTTAACAGCGTGTTTATAGAGCCAATAGGGTAAATTATGGATTTGATTTCAGTGCAAAGATAAACCACCAGCCTTTTTATTTATTAAATTATAAATGTTTTTGAGAAATTGATTTTTTTTTTTGTCTTCATTCAGCTAGTAATTTCTCAGACTGGTTCTCTCTAAACTTAGACTAAAACATGCTGACTTCATATTCTTAACACAGATAAAAATGTAAAGTTTATAAGTTTTCTTCAACTCACTATCAGGACTAATATATTTAAAGTTAAGCCATAAATGGTTCCTCTCATGCTGAGAAACCACTGAATCTGAATGAGATAAAAAAAAAAATCCAATAAATAGAAGTTTTATGAACTACAATTGGCTGCAGCTCCTCTGGTAAAGAAGGTGGAGACTGCTCCCAATAATAATGGAAAGCTCCCTGAAGTCTGAAATCAACAATCAGACTATCAGGAAAGGAATGAGCCTTGCCAGCAACAGAACAGTGCAACAATACAACACACATTTAAGCTGTAGTGTTTTAATGATTCTCAATCGGTACAAAGAGTATAAGAGAATAAAACCCACCCTTTCACACCTCTGAATAATGTTTTTTGGTTTAGCTTTGGGTTTCACGAATGATAAACATAAACTGAGTCTGTGCTCCTTTAGATGCTCACTTTAGCCTCAGTTTCATGTTGACTTGACTGATAAGAGTAGCACAGAGTGTGGTTCTCTGATTTAAGGTGCAAACAGTTCTGCATTCAAATAGTTAATGGTCTGAATTGCTGTTTTTTTATTCACATTCACACACTCAGAAGAATAGCAATAGAGCTGCAGTGCAAGGTATTGTTCTACCATTAAAAGCAAGGATTGTGATTTTGAGAGTACAGTTCTTACCCCTGTCTGACACTTTTCACCAAAACTATGAAAAAATAACTTCTTGCTGAACCCCAATAGATTTTTTTTTAACCATAACTTGCGTCATTATTTACAGGTTTGTTAGGAAACGCTCGTTTCACCGGCTCATCCCAGAACTACAGCACGCTGCTACTGGAGGAGGAGGCCGGTCTGCTGTATGTGGGAGGCAGAGGAGCTTTGTATGCTCTCAGCACCTCCAACATCTCCACACCTGCAAACCTCACAGTGAGTGCCGAGACGCTTCGAGCCACAGATCAGCATGCAACTTCCATTGATAGAAAAGAAACAACTAAACCAATTTCTCAAGTTTCCAAAGAAGTGTTGAAAGAGGAGAAACTAATAATAGCCTTAAGCAGATTGAGTAAATCCCATTGTGTTCCTCCAGTTTTATGGATATTGGATTAAATGCACCAGGCGTTTATTCAAGGGTTACTGACTGAGAGTCAGAATTTAGTGATGCGGCCAGAAAATTGAGTGTGCTACCCTTCTCTTTTCTCTCTTTTTGCTTATCATGCGCACACACACTTGTTTTCCTCTATTTATCTCCCTTTTCTGTCTATCTATAGAGCCAATTTATCTATTTGTCCCTTTTTATTTATTGAGCTAACTGAGTCATGCTTATTACCACCCATTGTTTGCAGATTGATTGGGAAGCTTCCCCTGAGCAGAAGAGGCAGTGCCTAAACAAAGGCAAAAACAATCAGGTACAAGGCTGCAGCCTCATTCTCCTCTTTCTATCCCCCCCCCCCCCAAAAAAAAGTCTTGATGTATCCGTTGTTCTTCGTTATTGTTTAAGAGAACAAAATAAAAACCAATCGCCTTTGTGAAGCACAGATTGTACATGACATGAACAAAGAGAATCATCCTTTCAATTGTCTTGTTATTACCTTTCCTAAAGCCCAAAGCCACTAAACTCCAGCTCTCTATCATTATAGAGCCAGAAATAACCAGCCTTTTTTTCTGTTCTGTGCAGACAGAGTGCTACAACCACATCCGCTTCCTGCAGCGGTACAATGAAACTCACCTGTACGTCTGTGGAACCAATGCCTTCAGACCCCTCTGCGCTTATATAGTAAGAACTCACGTGGTTTGATTTCACTGTAAAATTGTGCTTTAAACTGAAAGGAAATGGATTAAGCGCCCTTTGTCATCTCTTGTAAGGACGCAGAGAGGTTCAACTTCTCTTCGGGTTTTGAGGAGGGCAGAGACAGGTGTCCATATGACCCAGCAAAAGGATACACTGGACTCCTTGTTGGTATGTTTGTCAAATGTGCTCAATTAATCCTGCACGATATGACAGAATGAAAGCAATACACTGACTGCGGATGTCTTTAAAGCAAAAATCCGTTAAGGCATTTCTTGAAGAGATAGATGAATAGTTGATATGACAAACGATGCAATATTGATTATATCAAACTAACTGCTAATAAAGCAGAAAAAAGGATAAATACTTTGAATAAGAAATTCAGAACACATTAAACATAAGTAGAGAGCTGTGCTAACTGTGCTGTAAGATTATAATAAGGCACAGCCGTGGTTTAATAAACTGCTAACGTCATCATTCTTCATGTATATCATGAGAAGATTGGTAGTTTAGATTGTGGTGTGTCCAGAGGAGCAAGGGAAAGTGACACACTTTAGATGGAAGCATGCTAATTTTAATGTGATTTGACCAACTCAAACTGCTTAAGTCTTCAATGAGCTTCAGTGGGGCTTTGAGTTTTTACATTATTGAAGGAGAAAAGAGGAGAAATCCTAAGCTAAATGACTTCCTTCTTTGATTTTGTGCAGCTGCAAAAACACAAACTACTCCCCGCTTTCGTTGTGCCATGTGTAATACTTGATGAACAACATCAGTTGCTTTTTAGCTCAAATAAATAGTTGCTTTCTGATTTCACACCTTCATCTGCTCAACTTTTCATCAGCTGAATCGGTAGTTGACTAATTGACATGTTTATAGCTTCCATTAACTTCTAAGTAGTGGGAATTTTCTCTGACTTTTTTTTAACCATGTTGCATCACTGCGGTGTAAGCCTGAATATAAATGTGATCTCTGGCTCAAGAGGGAGCCTTTATCATTCTTCACACTTATAATTGCCACTTTTTCCTTCTAGTTGCTATTTGCAATTGGTTGTATCTGCCATTTGGTTGTTGCTATTTGGTTGTATCTGCCAGTTGTTTCACAGGTTTATAGGATTTTTGACAATGTTGCAAGTTGACAAAGCTTACAAATATCTTTACAATCATTTCAACTAAATCTGTAGTTTATTATGCATGTATAATTTTGATAATGAAGATGAATTGCCTTTTTTAAATGCAATCAGTCGGAAGCCTTTTAATGTAACATGCAATCATTAGTCACATTTTGTCTATACCAAGTCACAAATGGGGGATACAATTAAAAGTATCCAGTAGGCAGCCACTGAATCCACTGAATGTTGATTCTGATCCATTGATTTATGTTTCCATCAACCCCTCAATGCCAACATTTACTTACAATTATATAAAAACAAAATAAATACATTAAAAAGTAAGAAAAATGGCAAAAAGAAAAAGAGAATGAATAGCTAAAAATAAATCAATAAATAAAAATAAATAAGATTAAAAAAAACAATAGACATAAAGAGGTTAAGCTGTTTTCATGTGCTGAATAAAAACTAATAAATAGAAATATCATTGGAACGCTTTCATTTACTAATACAAGGCAAATGAAGCCAAATGCAATAGAAAAACAGGTTATGGAGCACAGAAATCACATGACTTACAAGTCCACAGGTGATGCTGAGAAGTAAGACTAGTTTTTTTTTTTTACCTAAG
>JBBBVU010000023.1:4800823-4812118 GCA_037177055.1 Atherinosoma microstoma | reverse complement strand
ACCTAAGGGTAAATGATACTATATATAAATATAGTAATAATATAATATAATATATAATATATAATATAATAATACTTTTAGTTATTCAGATTCTTAGTTTTCATCGTGTTCATTTGTTTTGTTGGCAGGCTTTCCTCCATGTTCATTTAGTCATGGTTTGCTTTCTTTAATTAAATCATCTTATCTGCTACACCCCACTGCTCATCATGATGAACCAACACTTAGTTACCTCATCAAGCAGATTTATTTAACCAATTTTCTGGTAAAATGGTTGATATTTACAATATTTGGACTGAAACCAGAGTTTTAGTTCCTTTTGTTTGAATATTTTTCTTATTATTTACATTATATAGCATTTTACAATATTCACTCGAAGGAAAATATACAGTAAACAACAGATCAATTTACTCTAATGGAAAAAGATTCAAATTGTTCCAAATGAGCGGCAGCCAGTCCACGTTACAGTATGTCTATAAGTTTTAAAGTGTTCGATGCTTTGGGGATGTAGTTTTTGTCTACATTCATGCTAAACAGTTAGATCAGCTGTGACACCAAGAGGTTAAGAAACACCTGAAGATGTCTGAAATAATGAAATCAGTGGAGTTCAAATGAATACTACACAAGGATGTAAAATCAGCCTTTTCATGATAGCTTGCAGCGATTTTACAAACACTAAAACCATTGTCACCATTGTCCTATTTCCTCTCCAGGATGCCCTCTGCTTTAATTTACAGATTGAATTCTGGTGTTTTAATTTATTTGTGTCTCCGTATATCCTCCTCCAACATTTTTTTTCCCTTTTAATTAGATGGTGAGATGTTCACAGCTTCTCAGTATGAGTTTCGCAGTTCAACAGACATCCGCAGGAACTTCCCCTTCCCCACTCTCAGGACAGAAGAAGCTCCCACCCGATGGCTTCTGGGTAAATATACAACAATCCTCAAACACACACAGAGTAAAATAGACAGTTTGTTTAAGCTTTGAGGAAACAGGCTTATTATTTCTCACTTGGAAAGTTAAAATCAGATACAAGACGCGCTGCAGCTTTAACTGGTTTAGTTGTGGTGATTCAATCATACTTAACCCTAGAACACTAAAGGTGGGTATATTTCACCCATGCTACATTGGTTTTGAATGGGTAGAGTACACAATGTTAGTGTTCTAGGGTTAAAAGCTCCAGCTTCAGTTTCCAAGGAGACACTTTCGTGGCTGTTAATAAGTGTGTGTTTGGACATGTGGATCTGAGTGTATCTGTGTGTGTGTGTGTACAGAGGCAGACTTTGTGGGCTCCGTACTGCTGAAGGAAAGCGTCAACAGCTCTATCGGCGACGACGACAAGATTTACTTCTTCTTCACCGAGAGAAGCCAAGAGCAGATTGCTTACCCGAGCCAGACCAAGGTGTCGAGAGTCGCCCGAGTCTGCAAGGTCAGAGAGCGCAACTAATCAAAACACCAATAACCATAATCATATTAACGATTTCACTCGCAAGTTAATTCAGGAAAGAAAAAACTGATTAACAGTCCCCGCAAGGTCATGGGATGAAAGGGTTGAGATGAAGGAGGAGAAAAGTTGTCATTCAAAGTTCAAAACTTGCAGAATTACTTAATTCTTTATGTCAGTGATGCAGGGTGAAATGAGCTGCCACTCTTCTCATGCAGTAATTTCAGCGTTGAATGAAGTAGCAGTTGGCCGTCTCTAATCACAGTTTCTTCCCCTGACAGAGGCTCTTTCTGCACTGCTGTTGCCAGGCAAACTACAAGTCCACAAACTTCCACCTCCAATAGCGATCCCTCTCCCTTTTTTTTTTATTATCACCAAATCATTTTCTTCCAATCCTCCTCTTTTTCCCCTCTCACTTCATTTTCACTTGCTATCCGCTTCTGTGGTCTAGACAGCATGCCCAGCAACCGTTCCTAGAGGTGTCCTCCTCTTTCTTTTTGGATCTCTGTCGTTTCTTTCAGCCTTGCATGCGGGTGTGAAAGTCTCGCACGATGCCGCTGGATTGAAAATACAGTAGAAGGGGTTAAAAAAAAAGAATGACTGAAAAACTCAGCTGGTGGAGTGATGCAATTATATTTCACCTTGTGCAAGCCTGCAAAATGGATTTATTGTAGGTTTTTTTTTCTTAAATGAACAGAAAACACTTTAAGCAACCCCTTTAAAACTGAAAACTAGGAAGACTAATAAATCAAATCTATTAGTGGGGAATGGTTCTCAGTAGTACTAGTAGTGCTTAAAGTAATAGCACCAAAATGGGTATAAAGTAATAATTATTCATTACTATTTTATAGCCAGGATGTGAATCAAAAGCAGGCCCAGATTTATGAGTCGGCTATGTTACATAAATTTAATCTGCTTTTCAAGGATCAGCAAAATCGCTCTACTGTCCAAATATTCATAACTGAATGAATCAAATGTACCAGCCAAACATCTTCCTGAAGAACTATCCATTCAGAAAAAGACCTGACCAGGGCTTGAATAAAAGAAGCAGAAGAATTACAGGGATGCTTGTTCTGTTAAGAGTCTTAACTGGAGAATTGTTGTGTTTCACGTCTCTGGAATCTGCTGGAGACCAGTAAACATTCAGTTATTGAATCCTTATTGTGATGCTTTTTTTTGTGAAATATTTGTAGTTCGGACCCAAGCTGGAGTTATTTCACACTTGGGCTTTGCAAATTGCCTTATAATATTATTATTAAGGTGTTCTGCATTTGTTAAAGCAACTTCACCAAAGTTTCCAACTTCAAAACTCTGTGCTTCTGATTCATTTTGATTACACGCTGACATTGAGCTGCAGCATCCTGAGGCTGAGAAACCGCACGTTACAACTTTTTTTTCCAGCTGTCATGTGTCTGCTGCGTTTTGCTTTATGGCACCAAGTCACACGCCAGCAGCCGGATATTAACACTCTGACTGCTTTGAACTCGCAACATAACCGATTCAACAAAGAAATGCAAGAGGACATTGCCGGAGGAAGCGAGGGGAAGAAAAAATGACAGATTAAGAGATATGACAAGAGTTAACATTGGACTGACTTTTACTAGCCGGAGAGGGCTCAGAGAAGAGACAGGATACAAGACAGATGCTGATTTAGTCTTTGTTAAGGAGCACCAAAGTGAAGAAATCTGTTCAGTAGCGCTGTTTTAATGTTAAACAATTCCTAAACAATTTAAAGAACAAATTAAACAACAGTCTTTGTAGTCAGGAGTCACCTCTTACATATTCTAAACCAGCTAGCAAGTGAGACATACACAACGACATCCAGTCTGGTCTCACCCTAGAACGTGTAATAATAACGTTTGTCCAGGAATGTTTGTAAAAATGTAATCATGTCACAAAAAACAGTAGATGGGAGTGTTTTATGTTGTCTATTCTTTCATAAAGAACTTTTTTTTTTGCATGTTATAGTGAACCCCAGCTATATAAACCTAATAATGTTTTTCTTTTTTTTAATACCAAGCCCTAACTTTGTAAAAAAAAAATTCAAATGTCCAATCCTAAACATGTAAGCATAAAAACTAAACATAACCATTCAAGAGTTACAGGAAAGTAGAAAAACTAACATTTTTCTACTATGACACTTTGTGTAGAAGTTTGTATCGGGGCAGTTACCAGATTCGTCTCACTACCCTTCCCTTCCGACCACATTAGTGTGTTTGAGTAAAATTTAAAAGTGGCTAAGATTTTTTTTTCTGTAATAATTACACTTATAGCAGAACATTGGCATGTGATAGTTTTAAAACGAATACATATGTAAGTAACAAGTGGGAGCTTTAAAATGTGATGACTTTACAACTTAGCCTGAATGGGAGACTGCTGAAGATAGTCTGCATGACAACAGCAGACCATCATTGTTTGAAATCTCAAAACCTCATTTAAATAGAACAAACTGTTTTAAGATACAAACAACAGTGGCATCAAGCTCTTATTAGCAGGAAACATTGGACATTAAAGCAATAAACACGAGCATCAAGATGTATAAATTGATTTCTGTGAGATTTTGTGTAACTTCACTAAAATTATTCATGTGCAGTCTTATTTAATCTCTAATACAATAAATTTTAACCCAGAAATAAATCTATGGACATGCCCCCTCTCCTTTTCTACACTAGCACTACTTAATGCAATTGTAAAACAATCCTCAAAATTAAAAAATAAGAGAGAAATAGATGTTTCAACTTGCTTCTTCATAATGTTTGTTTCTTTAAATTGCACATTTCAATATTTTGATGCACAGCTTACCGTCAATTATTATTAATGTTTTACTTCCTCAAAATCATTCAGATTCTTCCTAAATGGCCAACATTTGTTGTTGAAATTGTTTTTTAAAATTGGAGTCCAGACTCCTCTTCCTCTCGCTTCATCAACAATGTGGAGTTGTCAGAACAGTCAAGGCTGTAATAACTCAGTCTGAACTAGGCCACAATGCACATGCAGATGTTGAGCTAGTCCCCAGCACAGCCCCATGGCAACCAGACATGACACTGGTTGCAGGCAGATCTGCAGATAGTGAAAGTTCTGGCAATAGCCTCTAGCCTGAATCCACTAAGGACTTGCCATTTTTGAGCTGTCTATCCAGCTGTCCTGTTCACCAGCGTTCCTCACCAGTCTTGGCCTATTTTCACAGAGAAGGGGCATAATAACCTGAAACCAAAAGCATAAATAGCTTCCATGTTGATATTTTGAAGCATCTGTTGTTGTTTTGTGCATCTATAGCAAAAAAGAGAGTTTTTCTTATGACATTTTCTTTACTTTAACTCTACAAACTGCAGCACAATCTGCATCATCTCTGTTGCAGCCGATTTCCCTGCAGGCATATCTTTACATTGCTATGAATTCCTGACTTTCACTCCCTTCCTGTGTTTTGATTGACATGAATTGTAATCTGCAAGTGCACCCCTTAAGCCCTGTATACAATAATGACCTAGAATCTTCTCTATTTGAAATGCTTATTTTCACAGCATTATCCATGAATCTCCTTTTGTGTCACCTCATTGAACCTTTGTGATATATTTTTCTATGAAGAGGATTAACTCTGCCTTTCTTCATCATAAACAGAGTTCTTACTAATGGGAGTATCTTAATGTTTAAGATATGTGTGTCATGTTGATTTGAGCTATTTTGCCTTTTTGTGTGGGAGGTTAAAGCAAGCAAGGCATTTTGATGAACGGCAGATGTTCCCCTAAGACGTAAACAAAGAAAGATGAGGCACTACGATTGGGAAAAACAAAGAGAAAAGAAGCCACACTCTCTTTATTTCTTTTTGTCTAAATGAGGTGCACTAAATGACTCTTACTGAGATGTGTCTCACAGTTTCACCACCTACTGGTGCAGAAATGCAATTAGGGGGAAGTGTATGAAAATTGACACAGTCTGAACCCGAACACTAATGTTCATCCCTACTTTAAGAAGACTTTCTCCTGTCTAATGTTGCTCTAATATTTTTTTACTTCTATTTCCTGTGCTTAAGACAGTGGTCCAGCTTACGAAACTTCAATTTGGATAATTCATCCATCCATTGTTTCCTTTGTTTGCAGACTGATTGGGGTGGCCAAAGGACTTTGCAAAGGAAGTGGACCACCTTCCTTAAAGCCAGAATGGTGTGTTCAGTCCCAGAATACGAGCTACACCTCAATATCCTGCGTGATGTGTTTGTTCTGCACGGCCAAAATGCTCAAAGCAGCATTTTCTTTGGTGTCTTTGGGCTAGAATGGTAAGAAATGATGTTATTTATCTTATTCATCAGCCTCTTTCATTAACAGTTTTAAAGAGTTTTAAGGAAAAGTTTTAAATAAAACTTCATGGTGGGGGTTGGATGAGTTGGCGACTCTTAAACCTCTAACAGCCTGCTCTGGTAGAGCAATATTTTCAGTGACTATCGTGGGTTTTATAAAAAATTTGTGGGAAAAAACCTGCCTGAGCCATCTCTAACGCTTGGTTTGGGTATGTAATGCCAAAAATAAGTGTTTGTTATCCCATTACTGTTTTAAATTTTTACCATTTCACTATTGTTCCTATATTATTAACTGTCATGTCAACCATTTGTTAAAAAATATTGATTTATATTATTATTGTCCAAAGAAAAAAGTCAACTTTCTTTTTCTTAGTGTACTCTTTAAAGGGTTAAGTCTGTTTGGGACATACCGAGAGCAACATTCCCTTCGGGTTAGCTCAGCATAAAAACTGGAAACAAGTTGAAATGATATCTTGACTGACAATCATTCAAATCCAATTAATGCAAAGAGCAAAGTGTAAAGACGTTAAGTTGTGGCTTTATGAAGGGTTTTTGACAGCGTAATTCTCGGTAGGGATCATTAACTGCTTGAAATCCCTGTGCCAGCAAAGTTCACAGTAACAAGACTGAAGAAAGTTTTTAGCCCAGTCTCATCAGAAAGTGTTTGTTCATAGTGTCAAAATGTCTCAGTGTTGCAATTCTTGGTTTTAGATTGTTACATGGTGATGCATCTATAGGCCGTTAGGTTTGACATGGACGCTGTCACAGCACATGAACATGAAAATGTACAAGCTTTACAATGTAGAATTTTACTAGACTGACCTGTGTATATTCAAGTCTCTTCCATCTCTTCCTCACGGTGTGGCTCCTTTGAGATCAGACCTTCAGCTTCCAGCCGCCACACA
This sequence comes from Atherinosoma microstoma, assembly GCA_037177055.1. Classification (NCBI taxonomy): domain Eukaryota; kingdom Metazoa; phylum Chordata; class Actinopteri; order Atheriniformes; family Atherinidae; genus Atherinosoma; species Atherinosoma microstoma. The sequence goes on along the minus strand of JBBBVU010000023.1, from coordinate 4,805,478 downwards.
AGCTTAGATTTACACAATTCACATGCAATTACCCATAAAACATATTGCTACCAAATGAGAGTGCATACACTAAGTAGTTGGAGAGAGAACACACACCAATCACAGAGCAGAGTAACAGAGAGAGAGATGTGGAACTGGATTTGAACTACAAGTACATAATGAAAAAGCTGAGAAATGAGTGAATCTGAAGTGTCATAATGTTCAGACAAAAGTACATAAAAATATGGCTTTCATGGAAAAAAAAGCAACATAAACACAAAATTTATTCATAATGCATAATAGATGCTCTGAATGAGCCATTTGGGAGCAGAAAGAGCCGGCTCTTCTAAGGGAGCCGAGCCAAAAGTGCCAAATCTTTGAAAAGAGATGCATTCAATGAGAAATATGACACTTGAATTTTAAGCTTCTGACTTGGGAAATATAGTATCTATATGTAAAAAAAAAAAAGAAGAAGAAAAAAAAGCTAAACAATTAACTGGTCCATGATTATTAGCTCATTTCTCAAATGTGTGTATTCTATTTAACTTCGGATGAGAATTTGCTCTGAATAGCAAAGCAAAAAGCAAGAGCAACCGAGTGAATGAGTAAATGTAATGTGATTCAAAAGTTGGGTGGAGACCAAGAACACAGAAGATTTTGACTCTGAGCTCGGAGTGAGACTTAAAAAAATCTACCTACAAATCCGAAAATGTCAATATATGAGATATTTTTCAGTCTGTGGGTCCCCAAAGTGAAAGCACCGCATTTCTTTTTGAGTTTTTGAGTTGGTAATAACTTCAGACGCCCACGCTCTCAGGCACAAAATGTGACTTCATTATTAATATATCCCCCCAGTTATCAGCTGCTTTTCTCTTCTAATAAAATCAATTTCTTTTTTTTACACCGGTTGCGAACAACACCAGGGATCTAAAGATGTTTCCTGGAGCTTTTTAAACATTTATTCGATCACATTTTATACACTGAATGAATATAAAAGTGTTCATCAGATTAACTGATGAATTAAAGAAAAGAAAGTCAGTATTTGAAATTAAAGCGGGTTGTTGTCACAACAGAAGCAGCCTAAGATGGTGCAGGAGCGATGACTGCTAGAGGAAAATCTGGCAGTGATGTGAGAGAGTGTTTATGCTGATATGCAGAGTCATGCTGTATAAAACTGTCCCAGTGGTGTTTAAATTCTGATGGAGAGGATAACAGTGCCACATTAATGCTATCTATTCCTTTCCATCCATTTTTTTTTTTTTACCACCATGCAGTCTGCCCTGTCATTCACCGCAGCAGTTTCTTTCTTTCTCTCTTTGAAAAATCTACACCTGTGTCAGTTTCAGTCATCAATATGTGTTAGACTCAAGCGTGCAAGAATGAAACGGACTCTGGTTTCTCTTTCTTCTCATTTTTCCTCATGAATGCTTTTGAAGACTGAGGTGTGCTCACAATGGATTTAAGAATGACTCAGACCCCCCCCCCATTACTAATCTCACCTGTAGGGCGTATGATTAAGGGTCACCTGGTTTGTGACTTCCAATTCCTTCTCCTTTTCATAGGTGCGCCACCAGCACCCACAAATGGTGTGATTTTATTTATGAGTCACAGTGAGCAAGTATTCAAGAGAATCTGGTGCTGAAAACGTATACTTTCTTCTGGTTTGGATAAAGGGCGCACCTGGGATAAAGAGGGGGGGGAATTACACACCTGGCATCGACATCTGTCTCACTCCCATTTCCAAGACAAACATATGAGATCCAGGAGAAAAATGTGAGCATTAAAAGCCAAAACTACCTTCATGAAGGTTTTGAGAGAGCAGAGATCAATCCTCGGTAGTCTTGTTACTTTTTTACTTGACAGTGATGATCTGTGATGCGTCTGAAATTGGATCTGGGTGGCAGTTGTTCCCTACTTCTCTGAGTTTTTTCAGCTCTGAATCATTAATCCTGAGTGTGTCCTCTGGATGTGTCTTTGGGGTGTTGGATTATCTTTCAGGAAGAATATCAAAGCATCTGCTATCTGCCAGTATGCCTTCTCAGATGTGCATAAGGTTTTCGAAGGGCCGTACTTAGAGGTGCAGGATTCAAAGTGGAGGGAATACACTGGAAAAGTCCCAGAGCCAAGACCTGGATCCGTGAGTTTCATCTTTAACTCTCGCTCCATACAAGATTTTAATATCCTGCTTTTTCTTCCGTGTAACTTAACACGCTCGATGGCTTCTGTCTCTACAGTGTATAACAGATCTACACAGGTCCCAGGGCATCAACTCATCTCGAGACCTCCCAGACAATGTCCTGACTTTTGCCAGAAGGCACCCACTGATGGCCAATCAGGTGCATCCAGTAGGCATGCGCCCACTCATGTTCAAGAGGAGTGTCAACTATGTCAAGATAGCTGTGCACAAGGAGCCAGCGCTGGATGGGAACATTTACACTGTTCTGTTTTTGGGAACAGGTGATTTTTAGTCAACAAATTGCATGAAAACTTCACCAGGCTGACATGCTGCTCACAATGACTGTTTATCATGATCAGTGACAGCATTGTGTGTTTTCTTGCAGACGATGGTTGGTTGCACAGAGCTGTAGACATCGATGGAGAAATGCATATCATAGAGGAGCTGCAGATGTTTGACAAACAGCAACCAATAAAGAGCATGGTCGTATCTTTAGCTCAGGTATTTATAAACAGGTCCAGATGCATGAAATACATGTGTGCAGTTTCAATAGTTAAAAACTGTGTGTATGCATACAAGCAGAAATGTGCATAAGATTTTTTTCATCATATTTATAAAAATGTGCATTTTAATCGATGTGAAATTTTATGCAAGCATGATTTTTGCTCCCATTTCTAGTCGTGAATGAATATGGACACTTCCCACTTGCTCCACATACAGATAGACTTGACAATGAAGCTAAAAGCAAAGAAGCACAATTTTACTAGTTATGAAACTAAAATACTCTTGACTGAAGCAAATTGAATCTTCTTTATTTAATCATTTCAGTCATGGAATCACAACCAGAACAAAAACTGCTAAATGGAAAAAAAAGTAATTGGAAGACCTCACAGAGTTATAGAAAAAATGATTGGATTACAAACAAGACACACAAGGATAACATCAGTGCTAAAGGAAGAGGCCCAGATAACCAGATATTGCTGCTTAACATATCCAGATTACACTGAATACATAAATGATCTGCTCTAAGGTCTTTATTAGTGCCTAACTTTTGGAAAAATAGTGAAAATCTTCTAGAACTAATCTATCTGAACTCTTAAACCACATCACAAACATTAAAATATTTCTAAACCTCTATTCACTGAGCCTTTACTGAAACTGTTTGGGGCCCACCTGGGGGTGCTTTAAATATCTCTGATCCAGTCATGCTATGTGTTATTTGGGTGAGCATTAGTCTTGCAAATCAAAGAGTTTGAGTGTTGGTCCAACGGATTACCTGTGTGGGTGGGTTAATTATTGAATGCAAAGCTAATCTGGAGAAAGCAGTCAATTAAATTTTTACTTCCCTACCTCTAAATCCATCAGTAATAAAGGACCGATTAACAAATACGCTCCTTAGATACATCAGTAGAGATAAAGTGATTATTTGCTTTTATTTTACAGAGGAGTATCTATGTTGGCTCCCACTCTGGACTCGTTCAGGCGCCGATGTCAACCTGCCAGAGGTACGCCTCCTGTTACGACTGTGTATTTGCCAGAGACCCCTTCTGCGGCTGGGATGGAAGAGTGTGTGTGGAAATATCTTCACGTGCACAGAGGTGAGTGAGCAAGAAAAAGAAAAGAGCACAAACAGATGCACAGTGTTTTTCAAAAAGTGCACAACACACACACACACAGAAAAAGGGGGTCACGGAGATTTTCTCTTGAGATTTCCAGGCTTTGACACAGATGCCGATCTGCCTTTTTATGTTTGTATGCCTCCTTCACACTTCCACCTGTTCACTCCGCGTAATAGGCTTCTTTATTCCCTCTCTTAATTAGTTTTCTGTTTTCCTCTGTTTCCAGACTGTGGTTGTGTAAGCTGAAAAACAGAATAATTCTGCGGTAAAATATGAGTAATGACCCCGTAAACAGATCGACAGGTTTTACACAATGTATGCACCACCTGACCTTTTTCTGGTCGGTATTTATTTCCTCCCTTTGGCCCAACAGCAATATCAGAACCTAATTAATTATTCATATATCATGTAAGCCCCCTCCAACACATTTTCTGTGAAAGCAGGTCTAAGACAATGTAGCTGACCTGGATTTTTCTCATCAGCACTGTTCGACACAGCAGGAGCCTCTTCTGGAACGGGGAGAGTTTGAATTTTAAATGAGTCCCCAAGAAAAAAAAACATGTGGATATGATTCATACAGATTGCAACTCTGCTTGTAAAACTGAGCGGTAAAAAGAACTGAGACTCAAACGCCTCTTTCACTACAACTACAGAGCTTTGAACAGTTTACGTGCAATTTATTATCAGTGTAAGCTTGCAGGACCGGAGTTAAGCTTGTAAGCATAAGGCATTGGTATACTATTACTAAAAAAAAACCAAAATACAGTATGAATATATGAAGATAATAACTGAGATATTTATATCTCGTCTCTAGCTGCTCAGGATGGGGATTGGATCGAAGACTAGATTCATCCAGTCTGTTGGTTTCCTTAGCTAGGCTA
>JBBBVU010000023.1:4782437-4800723 GCA_037177055.1 Atherinosoma microstoma | reverse complement strand
GTCTGTTAAGCGCCCTGAGATGACATTGTTGTGAATTGGCGCTATACAAATAAAGATGAATTGAATTGAATTGAATATTTAATAGGAGCTTTTCTCACAATAATGTTTTATTTACTTTATTTATTACCAAATAAGAAATTACTGTAAATTTACAGGGGATTTATAATGATATTCCCATTTACTGTCATGTGTGAAGCAAAGCCATAACACAAAAATACAACAAATGAATGTTTTGCATTTAGAATATATATGACTTTAATAGATTTATTGTTACTGTTATTGATGCTTGAAGTGGTTTTAACAGAAATTTCTCAATAAGTAAAATTAAGATGTCAGTGTATCAGTGTGGCAGGGTATGTTTAGATAATTACTGCCTGAACCTACATCCTCCCCCCACTATGTGAAGCTGGTTTGGATTTTTAGACAACAACAAAGCTGTTTGGGTTAATTATAGCTGTTGTCATAATGTCATAGATGACATAAAAGGCAGTGTGTATGGAGGCACTAAGGCGGAGTTAATGTGTCAACTTTTCTAAGTTTTCTGAATCAGCTCGAAACTTCATCGTGTAGCTCTGAGTGCAATATGTTTTTAGAAGAATTTAACAATGACTGACATCTGGTGGTGAAGTTTGAGATAGCAACCGTCGCAAATGCCGTGCACCAAATCTATGGCAACAAATTGCACTTTTATTGATGCAGTATATTACCTCATAACTTTCCTTCCTTGTTTTTGAAAATAAAACTTTCCAATCAATCTGAGGAGGATTGTTCTTCATTATGTTTTTGCATGTTCGATGACGTCGATTCACTTGTTATTGCCTCTTCTTGCAACAACCACTGATTCCTCCATTTTCTTCTTCATTGTCCTCTGAACAGTACTTGTCCATGAAATTTTCTTTCATGGCGGTAACATGGACGTGTCAAAGGCTCTCTTCTGCAAATAAATAGAAATCGTTCAATCTGAGGTGTTAAAAACAAAGGGATTAGATACAAACAAAAACATAGCTTTTAGGGCAGGAAAGGATGAGGCAAGATGTTGCAATTTGCCATTTATGCCACTAGATGTCACTACAATGTATATGTTGCTTCATTATAAGACGCTAGTGTTCAGTTCACTGCTGCAGTGGACAAAAAACATCAGATATTGCTGTTTTGTTGTAAAAAAGAAAAGAAAACATCCTCAGTATGCATTAGTGCTATGTTTTAAGTGTAACTCCACCCTCTGCAAAGTTTTGGAAAATGCAAGTGGCTGAGTGGTTGAGAGGGGTGGGGTTGCGAGGGGTGAGCATGTCACAAATACTCAAGGCAGGATTTAGTCAGTGACGTGGTCAGCACAGCAGGAATTTGACAGATGGAGAATGATTCAGATTCACAAGGCATCTTATATTTACGTCTTGTCAGAAGCTCACATTTACTTGAACAGCTGCATGTTGTTTGATAACTGAACCAGTTTGACAGTCAGCGTCCTTCATCAAAGGCTAACATGATTGGTCAGTTTGACTGGCAGCCTCCAAAGACATCCGGGTCCAGAAATGACCCCTAATTATTATTCTACATCTATTATATAGGCATAGTAATTTGATTTGTGGTGGTTTTATTGTTCAGGACTTGGGTCAACATTGTTGTGTTTAAAGTGCTCTATAAATAAGTTGAATTGGATAGTAAATCCATATTGCACTCGTGAAAAACAGGCTACATCATATTGCAGATTTATGGTAGTATAATAAGTCAGAAGGTTTGGAAGGTTTGGGACAACGGAAGGAGTGAGGTGAAGATGGCAAAAAATCTATCTTAACCTTCACAATGTTGGAAAAACTCTCCTGTGAAATGTTTATATTGCAAACATACATAGTTCAAAGACTGCCCTGTCATCTGCAACCACTGCTGAGTCATATGAGGATCAGAAGGGAAAGAATGCAGGTTTTAGTGTGGAAAATGAACAATCTTTGGCCATTTTTAACCCACATGATCGTAGTTTCTTTTATAAAATGTAAAGAATGTCAATTTTGACAACAGCATAAGTGGTTTTTATAACAGTAAAGTCATATAATCTTGCTTACAGCTCAAGAAGGCATACTTTAGGGTGCACTATCCCTTTAATGTTTTAATCAATTTGATATGAAACACGTCGCTATTTTATAGCAGGTTTGAGTTAATTGTAATATTCTGCTGAGTAGCTTCTCATATATTCAGCATGGTGGAGTTAAAGAGCAATATCTCCCGTGGATTTGCTGAGTAGTACAAAGTGGCCTGAAATAATGCTCAAGTGAAGCTCAGTCACCTAAAAATAAAAACCCCCAACCCAAAACAGACAAAAAATAAGTATTTGTTCACATGACCCTTCACTTTGCTTATGTATTTCTCAGATATAATGAAAATAAATCTTGTTTAAAAGTTAATCTTGAAGCGAGGACCCGACTGTTTGGGGTTATGAGACGATGTTGTTGTGGTCTGAATGAATTGGACCGGTGGCTCATGCACACACAGGAAGAAAAAACACATTGTAAACAGTCCAAAACAAACACACTCATACTGTACACACAGACAGGCATACTTTGGCTCACTCTTCCATTGGGAACTGTTTGTGCCTCTCTTCATTTACGCTGCATGAGTGAGCTGCAGACATCTTAATCTCGAGTCCTACAGCAGACAAATCAGCCTCTCCTGTGGGTTTATTCTATCATCATGGAGGCTGCTTCACATGAAAGAAAAAAAAAAAGCAGCAAGAATCAAATATTAATGGAACATCATACGGTTAACACATGTACAATACCCTCCTGATTTCTCAGACAAATCATTCCCGTCTTCTAAATCTTTTAAAAGTAGAGTGATGTTTTGTCTCTTGTGATGGAGGGAAGAGCCAATGATGGAAGAATTTCAACATTGAACTGAATCAAAAGAGCATCCGAGGTAGCTTTGCCAGGATCTGCAGAGAGCTCCAACACAGCAAAATCTGGTTTCTCTCTGGGACATCAAATCATTGCTGCACAAACCTCTGGCTTCAGACTAGTAGTTTAATTGTTTTTTTTCTTTATATGGAGTATATATCTCATTATACATACAGACTATGTGTTGGTCCAATTAATTTATTTCTTCTAAAAGGTATTTTTTCTATTTTACATGAAGCTGTTTTTTATTTTTATAGTCACATTTGATGTTTTTACCTGTAACTGCTGCTTCTCTTTACCAGGACTCGACCGGGAAGAGCTTTCTTAATCTCGCTGAGGCTTTGTTTATCTAAAGGTTAAATGCAAATTTTTCGCAAAATCATTATTTCAGGTCAAACCTAACCCAGGACATCATGAGAGGAACCAGGGGGTGTAAGGAGAATTCAGGAAACGGTACGTGTTACAAAGCACACACACTTTAAGTAAATCCATTAAGTAAGGGCATCTACCTTCTTTTTTTCTTTCTTGATTCATACTTTTATTTTACCGCTCATTTTTCTTTCTCGATGTATTTTCCTGGTGCTATCAAACTCAGATTAAGGGGTTAAAAAAGTTCAACGCATATTCATGTTTTTTTTCTGCCTGAAGACTCAACCATTTAGCATCTATTAAGGGATTTCATTAGGTGTATGTTCCTTCCCCCTCCCCGGGGTCCCAGCATACACATTTTAATCAGCTCCTCTCTTGCTGGAGGTCAGCCGGTCCTGCTGCACTGCAGGGCTCGTTACATTTAAAGAAGCTTATGAGATGTGATAGGAAGTGATGCTGCAGCCACACAGGTTCCTCGCCATCACTTCTTGGTGACCTAACATCTTATTGGATATTCATCTTTCTGTCCCACTGCGTTTGTGTCATGCTTCATGCATATTCCCCATCTGTTCATGTTCCTCACTTATAGACATCTTAGTTTCCCTTTTAGCTCCCTCTCATGTCTCTTGTCTTCTTGCTTCTCAGTGATACATCGGAGGCGTGCTGTGATGTCTGGTGACGACGTACTACTCCAGTGCGAGCTACGCTCTAACTTGGCGACTCCACGCTGGACGCTAAATAGCAAGGAGCTCCAGGGATACGGCCTCAATTCGGGCTACCGCATCGGCACAGATGGCCTGCTCATAATCGGAGCTCGCACCCAACAGAGCGGCTCGTATCGCTGCTTTGCTGTGGAGAACTCTGTCTCCGTCCTGGTTTATCTTTACACAGTCAAGGTTCACACAGACCCATACTTCCCTGTAGAGCCCACAGTCACGACTATCCCCACGGTGGCCCCCAGCCCGACAGTTTTCACCACCAGCAGCCCCACTTCGGAGCCTTTGCCCTCTCCTCCTGCCCCTCTGCCTCCAGGAGCTGACTTCCAGACCTACAGGCACATGGAGGCGGTGTACATCTCGTTGGTGGCGGTTCTCGGAGGGCTTTGCTTGGTGTTGACTGTGGTGCTGCTTTATGTGAGCTTCTGCACAAGACGGGCTGCCCAGGGCCGGAAGTTCTCCCATCAAGGTTTGCAGGTCCTCGGGGCCTCTGACAGAAAAAGGAGCTCCCATCTCGAGCTTAAAACCATCTCAAGTCATTGCAACGGCCGGCAGGGTCGTCGGTCCATCTCAGTTCCAACCTTTGGGGACATCAGCGACAGCTTCTTTCAGATAGTTCCAGTAGACAGCCAAATGTCTCCCGCTAACACACCTCCACCTGCCCCTCCTCTTCCCATGCCGCCTCCACTTCCAAACATGGATTACGCCAACGGGCTGTCGGCCACTCTGCCCAGCGTGCTGAGGAAGATGAACGGGAACAGCTACGTGCTGCTGAGGCAGGCCGACGCTGAGGGCATGTCACCCCTTTATCATTCATTCACAGAGGAGCTGAACAGGATTCTGGAGAAGAGGAAACACACACAGCTGGACCTGCAACCTGATGAGAGCTCCATTTAGGATGCCCCCCCTCAGTCTTTGTCTCACAGTTATTCATTTGTAACCCAACTGTGACCCGTAGTCGTGGGACGAACTGAAACGCTGCTATAATGTTCCCAGTGTCAAAGTACCTGCAGGTTGTGTCCTAATTCGATAAGAAATGTGCAGCCTCCTGTGTGTTGCAACAAAAAAAAGTGTCCCGTACTTTCACCTCAGTGATGGACAACACTAACCAGACTGCAATCTGAAAAGTGGAGCTGTGAGAAATTTGCCCATAGACTACACAAATAGCACTCGGGAGCATCGCGATGCTACCTCAGTGTAGAATCTCGGCAGATTGTGAAAGATGGTGGTCAGATGGTGGTCAGATGGTACACAAAAATGCAAAATGAGGCATGAGTAAAAAATGCAATCAGGCGAGGAGGTCATTGAGCATTTTAGTAGCTGTCGGTGTTTGAGAAATTAGCACCATGTTAGATTGTCCTCTATGGAGCTTGAAGTGATACTCTTCCCAAAAAGTATATTATGTGAATTTATGTCTTACCCAGCATCGAAAGGTCCACAACCTGAGAACCTGAGAGTCCAGCCTTGTGTATGAAGATGCTCCTGTTTGTCCCTTGTGTGTGTGTTTGTGGACTGGACAGATTTAGACAGCAAGTACTTCTATTAGAATGATGAACATAGCAGCAGATGGATAAATATTATAGATTTGTTCAATTCTTGCTTGAATTGGGTCGCATTAATGATTATGTTTTTCTCTAAATGAACTTTTTTTACCAATATGACTGCTATAAGACCTCTTATTACAATATCTTTTTAAACAACCTTAAAACGGAAGCAGTATGTACTGTACTTTTGTAAAAGTATTGTCTTTGCAAAGTCACCTGATTCTCCAAACTCATCTCAGGTTTTGTTTAAAAGATTATTCATTTACATGTTTATTTAAAAGGGATAAATGCATAAAAAGTAAATACCATACATACAGGAAGATTCTAGCCGAGGTTAATGGTTAGACTTACACAATGAAAAACAGTTTTGGATTAAATATTCTATAACCATTTAAAAAAACATACAGTAGCATCCAATCAATTTTTTTAAGAAAAAACAAAAACACAAATAACCATTTTGCGTATCGTTAAACTCCACCCACAGGTGTCCTCAGGGGCTACATTTCGCGTAATCTACAGTGGTCGTTTTTATATATAACTTAGGAGTTGCCATTCAATTTACAGCAAAATGCAGGTACGTATGATGGAGAGTTTTGGGCAATAAGACTCAGCGAATCCTGGAAGAGGACATGAAATAGGAACAGGATTCTCTGGGGTCTTAACGATGGTGGTGACACAGATGAGTTAGATGGCTGAGACGCCCTAGAGAACTCAAATGAAGAGAAAATGGAGAGGAGAAAGCTGGTGTGAACGACAGAACAACAGCATTGCAGTGACATTTACAGTATGAGCTGATTAGAAATTAAATATTCATCTTTCAGGTGTGAAATTAAAACTCTTAGAACATGGTTACTGTTAATATTTACTTTATTTACTAATGATGAGAGCAACCTTTTAACCTAATGCCGTGAAAAATGAAAGATCAACGAAGCTTTGAAAGAAACGTGTTAGAATATAGATCTGAAAGCAAAACTTGAAACATACGAAAGATTTTGTGACATTTCATAAACTTAGTGAAGTTTTTTAAATGAATTTTACTAAAAGAAATCCAATTAAATGAACTGGAAGTGGTGGAAGAGAGAAGGGCTTTCCTATTTTAAACCATTTTCCCTACAATAACAACTCACAGCACTCTTTTTTCTATTAGTTATTGTAAAAAAAACTTGTTTACTTCTGAGAATCAAACACTTTGAGCATCTGGCTGTTATAGTGAAAACCTAAATACAGATTTTGGCTGGAGTATCACTTTAATTATCCAGTTCTGATACGGTGCATGAGAGATACATTTCAGTGCATTTATTTTAAAGCACTCTTTTGTCATTTCTTTCATGTAAATAGCAATAATTGTATCGCTGTTGCAGCTGTTGTAGCAACGTGTTGTGCCAGTGCCAACGGAAACACCTGCAGCTCGGCTTATTTTTTCCCCTCAGTTTTCTGTTTTTAGCATCTGTGAGAAAGAAAGATAAAACTGTATGAAAGGGAATATGTGCGATTTGTTGCAGGGGGTTTATAAACTGAAGTATAATTAGTCAGAATGAAGGCGTAAGTTTGGGGTTCAGCACTTATTGTGTCTGAGATTTTGCTCTCTCCCAAAACATCATGAGAAACGTTTCGAGCAAAAATTATTTTATCCAGTTCTAGAAACAACAAGTTGCTGGTGGCACGTCGCCGTATCAGAAGACCTTCACGCGAGCGCCCTCGTGGACGCATCCTCGGTGTTTACCTGACACCCGTTCAATGCCAAAACAACAAGAACTGCAGAGCTTACACGATTTTCCCGGCAAGGTGAAGAGCTCCGATTAAACAGAACATGTATAACTTACAGAGATGTGACTGAAATGAATTTCTGAGTAGTTTGTAAACGTGTCACAGCCGGCGGTGAAAGAAGATCCGTCTTCCCAGAAAAGTGCTGAATCAGCTCTCGTGGCTCGGCGGGGGCCCTCTCTGGTGGCTTGCAGCGTGCATCAGTCAGAGCGGCCGTGACAGTAACGGCAGCGTTTGGCTCACCTCTGTGAGGGAAGGACAGAGGCCGACGGTCTGTTTACCTGCACGGCTGTCGTCTCTGCGGGAAGACGCAACCACAGATCATTTGACCCGTGTGTTCTGGTTAAACACACGGGAAACCGACGATGATGCAAGTAGACAGGAGAGGTTTTCAGCTATTTTTGTTTGTAGCTTTTAAAGGACCCTGAACCTCTGAGGAAGACCATTCACAGCTTCCCTTCAGCTGTTCAGAAACACCTTCTGACATGGAGCATATGATGAATATGTAAACAGATCTATTTATTTATTTTATTTTTTTCCAATTCAACCATCTCCCTCTGACATATCAATCCTCAGTGTCCACGTTGTGGTTATTTCTCTTTATTTAATGCAGCTATAATTTATTAATCAGGATAAAGTGCATTGCTCAATATTACTTTTAAAGGAAATTTCTGAATTTATTAAGATATCTTATTACATTGTCAATTTCAGAAACATTTCACTGTGACATGCAAAAATTTGTTTTCTTTTTTGTTGCCATGAGTTGCTGATTTATCTAAAATCTTGTTTTATTGAGATTCTTAGGCGTCTTTAATGTGCTGCTCTTGAGGTTTTTCTTTTTTGTTTTTTTTTATGTTAGGTTGAGGACCACAAGGATTAATGAGGAAATCCCCCACCTTGCGCCTCTTTTGGTGGCACATTTTGCATTTTAAAGCCACATTACTGAACTTTCTGCACTTTGGCGCCCCCGAACAAAGGCTAATCAGCACCTGTCTTGTATCCTGTCTCTTCTCTGAGCTCTCTCCAGCCAGTAAAAGTCAGTCCCATGTTGACTCTTGTCTTATCGCTTCCCTGTCACGTTCTCCCTTTTCCTTGATTATCTCCATCAACGTTTACTTGAGTTTCCTTGCTGATACCTCCACGGTGTACGTTCAAAACCATCTTTGTGTTGATATCCAGTTGCTGGTGTGTGACACAGTGCTGTAAAGCTAATCGCAGTTGTCATGTGATACCCCAGGCTGGAAATAATAGTTAAGGGCAATGATGGGCCTATATATATGCATAATGAAGGTCAGTGTGCCATCAAAATGAGTCAGAAGCACAGTTTTCTGGTTGGAAACTCATGTAATGTTGCTTGAAGGTGTCTTTAAGATCATTATTGTTTAATATCCCACCGCACTTCATCTGTGCTCTTCTCTTTTTATTCTCCTTTTTTCCCCACAAACACGCCTCCTATTATTTATTGCGGCCTTAAAGTTATATTTCAGCTTCATGAGTTCAGAACTTTTTTCAGGTCGTTTCAGGCTTGTTTACTTGTTCATTTGTTAACTTGTGATGATGAATCGCAGGAAAGGTTTTCTTCTGATGCCGGTCATTAGTATAGTCAAACACAGGATGTGATTCCACTTTCTAACTAGAACTTTCTCTGAGAGTTCTCTTGGTCTTGCAGATCTCCACCATTGTTGTTAACTACAGTTATATATCAATTATATAACAAATAAATGTGATTGGTTCCAACAAATCCTTCCCTTTTATTTAGGATTCTTCTACTTTCGTGGGCGTCATTTTTGTGAATTTTCACTGTGTTTGGTAAGTGTTCACCACCTGAATAGATCCCTCTAACATATTAATTAAGGTCTGCACACTTCTTAGAAATTATTCCTGGGATGCCTGAACTTCTACATTATGCTTCTTCCTTTTATTATTTATTTCTTTTTCTTTTAAATTGAATAAAATGTCCAATTCTTGTGCAAATTTGGAGCTTTCCCTTGAATGAGATTGCTGTATTTGTACCATTGTAAAAGGCAGTCATTATTTTCCTCCAGCTGAGCTTGCATGGCCATTCAGCCTGACTTGTGGCCACAAAACACATGACAAAACAGCTGAACATGCTGTCAGCATTTTCAGCCATTTCTCTTGTTTTGCTCCTCATCTTGATTCCTCCCCTCTCTTCCTCTCTGCTGCCTCTATAGTTTCCCCATATCAACACCTCTACATGACAGTCTCATTTATTACTCCCCCCCCCCCAAGGACCCTGCTGAGTTTATAAATGGCCGCTTATCAATTAGAGACACTTTTTAAAGAGCACTCTAACTTGTGGTTTTGCAGAGGCAGGTATAAGAGTCGTGAGTTTTCCTGCTGAAGCTTAAGACAAAGTAAATGGTATTTTTTTATATCTGTACATTAATGCTATATATTTATACTGTAGATGCAATTCCACGGAGCACTTAATTTAAATCAAAGTTGTGTAAAAAAGTTGGTTTGCATTTTGTGGCTGAATTTGTAATTATTTTCTATGTCTGATGAGTTTTACATGATTCTGTACTTGATCATGTGTTGCATATTAGTTCCTGTAATCAACCCTGCTTATTAGAAAAAAGATCATGCATGTCGCCTGAATCTGTGCCCATTGCTGCTTCTCTCAAAGACTATAACAGATACTGTATACCATATTATGGGCTTTAGGTAAAACAGTATCTATTGTACACAAATCTACAGTAAAGAGTTTCCTCTGGCTTCGGTTACCAGAATATCTCCCTGTTGTATGAGTATATTTTACATAGATGTAAATTTTTCCTTTATTTGTGGCCAAAGAAACTGATGTGATGCATTCCCAATCTATAATATCAGTCTCCTGTATTTCAATATGTTTAAAGTCATGTAAACTGTGACCATTTTCATCTATTTCTTCTTGTTTTTGCTGTTGTTGATGGACTTTTCTTCTGTATTTCCACACAAACTGAACTGACATCCCTGCTTATTGTAAGATGATTTAAACACTTCATCTTTTTTCTTTTTTGAGTCTCACGTCTTATTTCTGCTCATTAAAACTTCTGGCACTTCTGAAAATAAAAAACAATTTGCATTATTCTCCGCTTGGGGGAAGGAAAAAAGAAAAAAAAGGAAATTCAGAGAGGAAATCATGAAATAA
This sequence comes from Atherinosoma microstoma, assembly GCA_037177055.1. Classification (NCBI taxonomy): domain Eukaryota; kingdom Metazoa; phylum Chordata; class Actinopteri; order Atheriniformes; family Atherinidae; genus Atherinosoma; species Atherinosoma microstoma. Next base: position 4,790,291 of record JBBBVU010000023.1, on the reverse strand, counting down.
CACGTCAGACATGTTCAAACTGAATCCTTTTCTCAAGATACCATGACGCCTGCTTGTTTATAGCTTGTGGCAAGGCCACTGATCCCCGTTGGGAATAGATCCCATACACACACACTATATAAGATTAATTTGCATTTATACATGACTATGACAGGGTGGAGGTATAACATAAGCTCAGCAAGGAAGGTAGGGTCAAATTAACATTTTCAAAAGCAGCATTCAAGGTGGTAACTTAGCAACCACAACTTTATTTAGATCCTTAGACGTCCTTGCATGGGTCAAACTGTGCAGTGATGAGAGCTGAAAGGATGTGATGTATTTAACTGCTACTGTAGATAAATTAAAAATTAAGGAGGTGAGAATGAAACAGAACAGAATTTCCACCTCATTCTCTTTTCCATCTGCATCCAGCTCCACTTTTATTACCATCTTCTGCAGCAATGTCACCCCTCTATACTGCGTTAATGTCTCAAAATAACTCAGCAGCAGACATCTTCACTGCATCTGTATTCACGTGGACTTGCACTTCTCGGTTGCACGCGTGCACTCCTGCTAAGAACAACACTGCGGTCAACACAGCATGCCTTCTGCAGTCAGAAATGATGAATACTAGGTGAGAACTGCAGAGAAAGCAGCAATCGTTTTGCCAGCATGTGCCTCGTCGAATTTGAACAAATCACCCGCCGGAGCGGCGCAAGTTTCCTTCTCCTGTTGCAGCCCATTCAGAGGACACATCACACCGAAGGTTAAAAAGAAAATAAGAGAGGAGAAAGTGTCTTCCCTCAAGCCATCACACAATGATCTGTCAAGTTCATTTAAGCTCTGGATCATGGAAGTATATGCAGCAAGGACAGCCAGAAACTATCAGTAAACATGTATTTTACACGTTCCATGCAAATAATAAATCAAGCTGCTCGTACACAACTTAAATCTACAACTAAATACTGAGGAACAAAACCCTTTCCAGAAAAAAAAAGTTCTTTATTTCATAAAAAAAAATCCATCTGCTGCATTGTGGTGCACTTATTACACAAATCTTCAAATAACCTTAAGGTTAAAAACAGCTTCCCGTCTCTTAGCAGCCAACCGACAATCCTCTGTTGGATTCATTTAAATGTGGTATTTATAAATGCAGGCATATTTCTGCAGCCAGCAAACTGGAACATGGTCAAAAATGCTTAAATTATAGCTGCTAATAACAGAAAAACTGCTACAAAACACCAGAAGTAGCCGACAGACATTTCAGAGGAATGAGTCTCTTCACTCACTTTCTGGAAATGTTTCGGCTTTAACTTTGCTCAGTCCTTCGTCTGGATGTTACGGTTTGATGGGGCCAATAGACGGGGGCCGATTGGTGAAGGGGTGCCATTGGCCCTGGATGCTGGGATTATCTGTGTGGAAGGGCTTGCGGATACGGACGATGTCCTGGCCCGACTGGTTGGTCAGCTTGGTAAGAATCTCAGAAATCTGCGGCGCTGTTTTGCTTGTGACATATTCCTCCCTCACATGGCCATTTACTAAAAAAATAAAAAAAACAACAAGAGAAAAACACTCAGGATGAAGAAGTCTGAAAGGGACAAGTATAGACAAGTGACTGACTGACACCATGAAAGACATGTGAACCTTGCAGTGCCTTTTAACTGATGTCTCAGATGAAGTCAGAGAGATAAAACTGTATTATACTGCCCCCTACAGTATCTTAGGTGTGTTACATCACTTTAGATTTTATGTTTCTTATCATCTTTCTTAAATTATTCACAAGTTTTACTAGAAAACTGATAACTTTTTCATAAATGTCCAGCCAATGCTACAACTGCAAGCAACATGTTTTCTGATATAAAACATAAAGTAATTCAAAAGCGTGATAAAAACATAATTTGCAATTCAAACAGAATAGTTAAGAATAATTCTCGACAAAGGCACTTTTAAATATACAGTCTAATCTAATCATAATACAATTAAATACAACTAATTATATAATCAGTTTTAGTCTAATTTAAAACAAATCTAATAATATAGATCATATTTGGGGAAGTGGTAGCCTTGTGGTTACGGAGGTTGGCTTGGGTCTGTTGGACCCAGGTTCAAGGTCCCGGGCTCGCAACAGAGGTGAAACACTGTGGGCCCCTGAGCAAGGACCTGAACACATCGCAACTGCTCCCGGGGTGCTGAAGTATGGCAGCGTATTGTTCTCTAGTAAATCTACTAAAGATGGGAGAAATGCAGAACCTAATTTCCCAATGGGAAATAATAAAGTTAGAAAATTATTATTATAATAATAATAAAAAAAGAAACAAAAAAGAATAATACCCTGCTACAACAATAATTTCCCTCTAAGAGGGATACATAAAGTATATTTCGTTCATTTCATTATTATTATTATTATTATAATAAAAAGTCAATTTATGAGCTAATAGAATCAATGAATTGCATCAAATCCACTAGGTAACTCAAAGGAAAATACAACAGATACAACGCTATTAATGAATCCAAAAGATAAATTATTAGTTTGTGCAAAGCAGTTCAGTTAAACATACAGGAAAAAAAGAAGAAATCTTTTTTATTTAAATATATCAAGAAAGAATCAGTGAACATTTTACAATAAATCCTTTGTTGATTAATAATTACTTTGGTTTAAGATTTTTTTAAATAACTTAACCACTCAACAGTTTATTTAGTCACAACTTCCTCTGTAACTATCAGACAACACAGTTATTAAACCATTGTTATCTAACTATATGACATCACATTGATGACGGAGTGATTCAGATGACGTCAGGTGTCAGATCAAACACAAGCTGTGGCCACTCACAGTATTCTGCTACGACTTTGGGGATGCAGCGGGACTGAGGAGACACATAAACAACAGTCCCAGGGTTTCCTTTGGCATAATCCATAACTCCCTCTTCAACAAAGTCCCTGCAAATGAAGAAAATAGTTTTGTGTTTATGATGGTTAACTGATCATGTTTTTCTTTCTTATATATATATATATATAAATGGTTGCTGTGGGAAATTTACTCAGATGATCAGATTAAACTTTTTTTGGTATCTACAAAATTCAATGACTTGAAATTACGCACAAGAGCTCAATGGGAAAACACTGGGAAAACACTATATTATGTCTGCCCAACTGTTACCTTGAGCACTTCTCTTATATGAAAGAAATATCATCATTTTATGTCTGTCTGCAGATGATTTTGCAACAACTGGATAAATGGAAAAGTAGCCAGACTTTTGCACAATACTACGAGAATATATAGGAAAATCAACGGATCGTTTTAAACATTAATTATCATCTCCCAAATAGCTCTGATAACTAGAGGACTGGCATGATAACGCATGTTATTACCTAACTCCCAGTGAGCTCTGGCCCTTCTTGGAGAAGATGATGGAGACTCGTTTCAGCTGACAGACGTAGCGACCGACGCCGTTCTGGAGAACGCTCCTCAGGAAGCGACTCGGCGTCCCTCTGGACGTCATCGTTCAGCCGCCGGCGAACAGTCTGGCTACTCACTGTGGTCTGCTATTAATCGCTCAATAATACACCAAATAAAGTCTTTAAATTGTGTAAAACTACTAGAGGACGCCTTGACGGGCATGCATACAACTTCCGTCCGTCGCTGGTGTGGTCCGGGCAGAAACAGAGATAAGACATTATAAAATAAAAACAAGTAAAATATGAAAATAAAAGGACTCTTACGTATATATATAATTTATAATAGATATTTCTTATATATGATGTTTAAGAATGATGTTTTTGAATTTGTTTGTGTTAAATGTAGATACAAACAGTTCCTTATTCTTCGGCGTTTATTTCCTGCGGACTTGTTTTGGAAGCGCACCGAAAGCCCGGGTTGAATTGGAGCATGGGGGAGAAAATGAGGTCAGATCGGACAGCAGGTAAAAAAAATATATATATATATATTTAGTGTTTTTGTTACTTTATTGAAGGTCACGTATATTTAATTAAAGAATTAAAAGCACCTCCAGACTTGCTCCCGTAGTGCAGTTTTCCTGTTCCTGTCTCTACGTAGTGTTACTATGTCCCAAGTACTTAGTGTTATTTATGTTGTCATGTCTTTTCTAGGTTCAGCGTGCTAACCAGATAGCCAATGTGGAGAAGCTTGCTGCTGAAGGGCACCACCTGTGTCTTGCAGGTGGCAGCCCCGAGGATCCTCCACCACAGACTCATTTCATCCACCCAGTTGAGACTCTTCACTCAGAGTCTCCTGCACAGACCTGCTGAGGCTCCAGGCTTCTTCCTGCCACACGAGAGGATCAGAGGATATAAAAAGGACGCCAAGTCGACTGCAGAGTTCCCTCTGAGTCCCATCACAGTCACCGACATCAAACAGTACCTCCGCTCCAAAGAAATACCAATCCACGATGGCTACAGCTGCCTCCACATCCCCAGCATCTTCATCCATCCCACCACAAGGAAGGACAGCTTTTCTTTGTTCGTCGACAAAACCACCGGACAGTTTCTGTGTAAAGACACACTGGTGGAGGGGAGCTGGGAGGACCTTCAGGACTGTGTGGAGGTGATGCAGAATGAAGGGCAGGACTTCCTCAGCCCTCACGTGCTGCTGGGGTATCCTGAGAGTGTGGAGGAGCAGGAGGAGAGGGAGAGGGAGCGGAGAGAGGTGCAGGACATCTGGTCTAGCGCTGTTCCCTTCACAGATCTTCCTGAAGAGGAGGCTCAGCTGATTAAAACCATGTTCCAGGTATCCTTGAGCATCCCCTTCTAGTCTTTTACACTGATCAGACACAACATTATGGCCACTTTGTTCAACTATGTTGCTTTAAAAGTGCTTTATACGTATAATTGAATTGGATTGGATCCCTCTAACATTGTTTTGGTCCCCTTTTTTCTCCCCAAAAGAGCCCTGACATGTTGAGGCACAACCTCCATTAGACCCCTGAAAGTGTGCTGTGGTATTTGGCACCAAGATGTTAGCAGCAGCTTCTTTTGAGTCCTGGAAGTTTGGGAGGAAGGGCCTCCGTGGATCGTACTTGTTTATCCATCATGTCACACATGCTCAGTTGGGTCAAGATCTGGGGAATTTGGAGGCAAAAATCAACACCTGAACCATCGGCGGGCACATTATCCCGCTAAAAGAGGCAACAGCCATCTGTTTCCATGAAAGGGTGTACACATCAGGGGTGGGGAACCCTGGTCCTGCAAGTTTTTAGATGTTTCCTAGTTTCAGCACACCTGATTCAAACTAACGAGTCACTGCAGAACTTGATAAGGATTTAATCTGAATCAGGTGTGTTGGAGCAGGGAAACAAATAAACCTGCAGGACTCCAGCCTGATAGAGACTGTGTCCACTAACAGGTGCCATGATGAGGAGGTAATCAGTGTTATTCACATCAGCTGCTAGTGGTCATGATGTTTTGCCTGATTGGTGTAAAAGTCAGAATTAAAGCGGTCGGATAGTTTCACATCCACGTTTTAAGACGAGAAGAAAGAGGATTAAAAGTAAATTAGATTCAATTTGTTTGTTAAATGAAAGATAGTTTGTTTTTAAGTTTTGACTTTAAAGGCCCACCATATAACTTGTGCTATTTTCTCAGTGACACGCCCCCTATCGGCTAATTCGGCATCCATCTTGGATCTTACCTGTACTGTGAGCCTCTCCAGACAGGAAAAAAACAGTCTTTTCTCGACTCTTGTCTTATCTCTTGCTCTTCTCTGGCTCTCCATAGTTTTACTCTCTTCCTCCAATAATGTCTTCAAGCGTTTCGTTGCTGAGTCCGCCGACGTGCGTTCAAAACGACCGGTTTGTTTACGTTCGCGTGCTAGCGTGTAACGCATGCGCAAAGCGAAATAAAAGTTGGAATGAGTTCAAGGAGAAATGGTCTTTATGTTCCAGGACATTACTAACGTAAAGTTAGCATCAATTATTTAATTTTATTTGGTATTCATCGGCCCCAAATGTCACATTTTTTAAAATTTTCTAGTACATTAAACAGATCAAGTTAACAGAAAATGATATTTTGGAAGATTGTGATTGGAAAAAAGTAATTGAAGCAAACTTTGTCCAAGACATCAGTGTCAGTTTTCTGACATTCAGGTGATTCTATTTAATTCATTTGATTTATTTTTAGTCATGATGGTGAAATGTCTTGGAAATTTCAGATTTTTTGTAGAAAGCCATGAGATTTGTGACCCACTACCGTCTCTAATCAAACATGTGTCTGAAATTTCAGGTATCTGTGCTTTTTGATTAGAAATGAAGAAAATTGTAAATGAATGGAATGAAGACGAGTTTGCAGATATTCACTTTTTTTATTCTTATTTTCAATACCAAACATTCATAGATTTACTAGAAATATAAACGCATATGACAGAAATGTCCAATCCCTGGTCCGCGAGGGCCACGTTCCTTCAGGTTTAAGATGTTTCCCTGCTCCAACACACCTGAATCAAATGAAATGGATATAACTTATAGCTTGTCAAGTTCTCTACAAGCCTGTTAATGATCCATTTAGGTCATGTGTGCGGGAGCAGGGAACAGCTAAAACCTCCAGGCCAGCGATCCCATCTCCAGGTTGCTTCTCTTATTTACTGATTGATAACCTTTTTTTTCAATGTTTTCCTTTTTCGTTTCAGATTTCAAAGATCTCCAATGCAACCTTTAAGAAGTTTGGTGTAAGGCTCTTCAAACCCACCAAGAGTCTGGTTTTCCCCTGGTTCGGCGGACCCGACTCCTCCTTAAAGGGGATCAAGCTCCTTTCTGCCCAAAGGACGGACGACGACACCGTCGCCTATAACGAAGCTACAGTCCCAAAATGTAGCTCCTATTACAACTTGTTCGGCCTCCCTCTCGTAAGCCACTTAGACTCGGAGGTGGTGATAACCGGTCACGAGTTGGACACTCTGGCTGTGAGCCAGGCCACAGGACTCCCCAGTGTGGCTCTTCCTCGTGGGGTCAGCTGCCTCCCTCCGGTCCTGCTGCCCTACCTGGAGCAGTTCAAGCGTGTGGCGCTATGGCTCGGAGGAGACATTCGCTCCTGGGAGGCGTCAAAGATCTTTTCTCGTAAGCTGGGACTAAGGAGGTGCGCTCTGGTGCGGCCCGGGGAGTACCATCCTTGTCCATCCGAGGCGCTGGCTCGAGGCAAGAATTTAAACCGCATCATCAAAGCCTCCATCCCAGCGGCGCACAAGTCCATCGTTTCCTTCAAGCAGCTCAGAGAGGATGTGTACGGCGAGCTGGTCAACACAGACCAGGTGGCTGGAGTTAAGTGGAAGAGGTTTCCAGAGCTCAACAGGATCTTGAAGGGACACAGAAAAGGGGAGCTCACGGTTTTCACAGGTAAGAGTTAATCGTGAAATCAGAAAGTGCAGGTTTGTAACAGTTATAGAACCTGAATGATGTCAAATGTGTCAGAAATGGACAAATCTTAGGTTTTATATATTTAGGACCAGAAAAAGAAAATCTCAACATAGACTCAACAACATACAGAAGAGTATTGGGGCCAGTGGAGAAAAAAAATAGAATTTGAGCAAAAAAAGTCAGAATTCTGACATTTTTCATAAAAAAAAGTAAAACTAATTTTTTTCCTCTTTTTTTTTGCGAAAGTCAAAATCTCAGAATTCTGACTTTTTATATCAAAAAAGTGTTTTCTTCTTTTTTTGTGTGTGTTTTTAAGTTTAATGTCAGATTTCTCCCTTTTTTCCCCAGAATTCTGAATTTTTTAAGAAATGGAAAAAAAATCCTCCCTATAACGTTTTTTTTTTTTTGGGGGGGGGGGGGGGGGGGGGTCTCAAACCTCCAACTTTCCACCCCCCAAAACCCCCCCCCTCCCCCACCCCCAACCCCCCCCTTTTTTTTTTGTTTTCAAGAG
>JBBBVU010000023.1:4730972-4747062 GCA_037177055.1 Atherinosoma microstoma | reverse complement strand
GTGTGTGTGTGTGTGTGTGTGTGTGTGTGTGTGTGTGTGTGTGTGTGTGTGTGTGTGTGTGTGTGTGTGTGTGCAAGGCTGTGGCAGGGCATAGCCTACTTCTCGTACCCTACTTTACCCCTCTTCTTATGCATGAACTGAGCTCCACTGACAGCACTATCGTTTTTTGTTGTTTCTTGATTTTTGACCAGATGGTGGATTACAGGTCAGGGGAAGGCTGCCTTTTGTCTCCTGAATCTTACAGAAACTTGCCACCAGGTTACTCTTGATGTTTGAAATTATTATGATTGTGTAATCCTAAATATTCTGTCAAAGATTAGAAGCTGAGCTGGTGATGTTGATGTTTGACTGAGGCACAAAATGCTTTATGTTGAACAAGTCACGTGTGTAAAAGTAATCTTAACCGTTTCAAGGACCTACCTACCTAGCAATAAACGGCAGACAGGCACAAACCGACTCATTTAAAATTTGCAGTTATTACGACAGCCCACCCCTTACACCACTTTAAGTCGGTATCATGATGTTTTTTTGGATATACGAAGAACTACTAAACAAATGGATCACACTGAGAATACAAGCCATGTCAACAAGTTTGACTACTTTAGCCCAGTTCTTTACTAAAGCTAATAAGCAGCTGCTTTGAGCAACGTCCAAGAATGTAAAGTGTTTCTTTATTTGTAGCTTGACCAGGAAGGAGATGGACGGTCACTGAGTCTCATTTTGCAGTCAGAATCTACCTTCTTGGCGTCCATTGATGGAATAACATGGTCATTCATTATGGTAGTCAGCTGACCTCATTCTTTAGGCACATAATGTTGCTGAACCTAGACCTGTCTAGGGATGGGTACCTATCACATTCAAACCGATACGGTACCGATTCCCGGTACCTAGGAATCTGTATCGGTACCTAACGGTACCAATTTTTGGTACTTTTGTGTATGTTTATATGGGAATAACCGATTTATTTCTCATTTTCAACACATAGGCTAATTTCTAACCAATATATCGAACTGTTTCTATTCCAATAACACTAACATGATTCACTATTTCAATAACATGTAAGCGGTTAACTACAATGGAGCGGTTTTTTTTCTTAATGATGCACAAATTAAAACGCAGCTCCTCATACCGGAAATGGTCAGAGTTGGACCTCTGTCCAGGTGTTTGGGAAATCTTTGATGCCCCCTGCAGCTCAGTCTTTAGCAGAGAAGCACAGAGGTGGCGGAGACCTCACCGTGCTACTGGATGGACTTTTGCCTCTGACAGATGACTTTTCGTGGCTGTTTTGGTGTTCTGGAGGCTGAATCCCGCTGGCACTCACTTCTGGGGGAGGAAATCCAGCAGCATGCGCTACTTCTGCTCCGAGTGGTCGGGGTGTGAATTGCAATCTGTCAAAATGACAGACGGCCTTCAGAGTTTTCCCTCACCGTTATAAAAAACTGGTGAATGATGACCCCTGTCACTTAGGTACCGAAACACGGTACCGTTTGATTTTACGTGAATCGGTACTCTGTAGTACTGACGGAATTCAGTAAGTACCAATAAAAGTACAGAATTCAGTACCCATCCCTAGACCTGACCAACTGGAGCAACCCCAGATAATAGACTGCCACCACTTGCTTGTTAAGTAAGCACTAGGCACAATGGCTGTATCACTTCATCTGCTTCTCTTCCTACCTTGATCACTACCCTCATCACTCTGGAACAGGGTGAATCTTGACTCATCAGACCACATGACCTTCTTACGTTGCCTTAGAATCCAACTTCATGCTCTCTAGCAAATTAAAGCCTTTTTCTGTGTTGTCTCAAATGGCTGAATTCTCTCTCTCACGTCATTCAGCACTACAGAGACCTGATAACGAGACATTTATTTGATTCAGGCCTTTTGGAGAAGGGATGCATCTAAAAGTTGCAGGATAGAAGCTCTCAAGGACTGGACTTGGGCACCCCTGCCTTAGATATTTTCTGTGCTCGATGCATGCCAATGATTTGACCCGTCTTAAATAGACTAACATCTTTTCCAGGTCCAAGGGATGTGTCTTTCGGTTGGGGTTAAATAACTTGTTGCCGGCTGAAAGATAATCGCCCATGCAGTAATTATCCAATAGGAGGCTCGTACCTATTTGCTATCCAAACTCCAGGTGGCGATTTGTTTGTTTTTTGGCCAGGCAGTGTACATTGATATTTGACCGAGAGAATCACAAACAACTGAATAGCAACTCATTGTGTCCAATCTTAAAATATCAGTCCTCCTTTTTATTTTTTTATTTCCAGAAATATCAGTGTCTTTTACCTCTGTAATCAAAAACGACAACTTCTTTATTTACTGATCTTTCCCCACTTACCCTTTTTATTCCGAGTATAGAGTTTTTGTATGGCTGTTTTTAGCAGGAGTTCTATAGAGTTTAATGAATATTTAATCAATATTCTGTATTAATACAGGTTTACTGCTTGGATCCATCCATCCATCAAAGTGAGCAGATATGATCCAGTAATTCCACTCTTCTTAGAGCACAACAATCTTTAACTGATGGCTCTCCTTCCCGTTGCTTTCTATTTTTTTCTCCTTTTTCCTGCACAACAAAAGCTGTTGAAGACTGTGTAGAGTGCAGTTCATTGGTCAAAGAAAATGGGAGAGGAGTGGAGCAGAGAGAGAGGATGTGTATCTTTATCAAGGGAGAGGGAGGCTGGACTGTGCAGGGAGGAGGAGGAAAGCATGAAAGCAGAGGAAGGGGAGGAGACTGTGCTCTCATTCACACAGGCAGCATTTGCTTTGAGAATGAGATTTTTTTGTTTTTTTTTCCTTTTTGGAGGGGGATTTAAGGAAGTTTTCCTCAGGAGGGGTGGTCAGAAACGTAACGGTGTTGCAGCTAACTTAAAACCTGAGACTCGTCGCAGCTGAGGCTAGGTGGTCAGGAGGAGCTGCTCAGACACCAGAGCAGCTATGCAGTTAACAAACTGGGGTAAGGCACTGAGACTCTGACCGTTGTAGAAAAGGGAAGTTGGTTTGATTTGCTTTGACAGCAAAGGAGACAGGATGTTTGACGACAGTTGTTTGACTCATTGATTGACTTGTTCAGTCGACAGATGCACATCTACAAAAGTTGTGAAAAGAAACTGTGCAGTAATTGATTAGTTTATTGTAGTAATTCCCTTAAGTGTGGCAAACTATTTTGCAGTTATTTTAATGATTAATTTCAGGTACTTGAATGTGAAAGTTTTCTTTTTTATATATAAAAATAAGTTTAATATCTTTAGGTTTTGGTTAAATAGCCTGAGCTGTGTAGTGAAATGAAACATTTAATGGATAATACAATTGCATTAATGCAGATTTATCAATGGATTTCAATAACTGCAGCTCTGAAAATCAGCTCTTTTACTAAATCAAATCCAAATTACTGATGTCATGCAACTTGTCTTGACTTTAAATCCAAGTGACTTTAATCTAAGTGGGTGTGGATTAATGCATGTGTGTTTGAATAGACCCCTATAGTCATTGACAGTGTTCAGTGAATCGTCCAATCAAACCCATGGGCCTAAATGCTAAATTATTTCTAGTTGCCAATTTTTTCAGTTAAGTAGGCATATTAAGCATATAGTTTAGCATATACTTAGAGTTAAACTGATTGAATAAGCATTTGTTGCCGTCTCATTGACAGTTACTCAACACTGACATAATAATTATCAATATTTGGCAAGGTGGCTGTAGTTTCTGTCAGGTCTGTGAAGCATCGGGCTGCTGAAAGGTAGGTTGTCTTCAGACCCAAAATAGCTTTGTCACAGTTTCCCTCTATGTTCCAGTTTCCAAAGAGAAGAGGAAGAATAAGGAGATGGGAGGAGGGGGGGTAACAAAGTGGGATTCACAAGTTTGGGCAGAAGAGATGGCGAGTGGAGGAGGGGATCTCCAGACTCATTTGTTTGTTCCTTCATGCAGACGCTCCCTGCTGAAATCTGAGGCGCGCTCCTCTTTTCATTCGGCCTCTTTCCGTCCACATCCCTCATTGAGTCCAAGGTGTTGCTCTGAGGTGAAGCCTCGGATATGAGGACTAGTGTAAAACAACTTCTTTTTTTATTTTTTTATTTAACCATTCCAACAGTTCATCTGGTGTGAGGAGTATTTTTAGCCTCACCTCTGTGGATGTGTGTTTTTATGGCGTGGTGAAAACAAAGAAGGATTTAGTGCAGGCTCTTTCAGTTTGTCTCAAAGCAGGTTGTGTGACGTTGCAGGCAGGGCCAATAAACTGTGTATACTGTATTACTATAAACTGCCTCTGTAAAAAGGCTTTTATACCACTAACGTCTCTCACTGCCAGTCTCAGACGCAGTCAGACAAGAGTCTACCCTGCAAGCCAGTGAATGTCATCAGAATTTAGCAAGACTTTCTGCATGTGTTTAAAAAAAATTAAAAATGGAGCTATGATTGGAGAAACCTGACTGTTAGACTCTGAAGTAAGACATCTGGGTGGAAGTTTCTGAGCTGACTGTCTCAGTGTCACATTTTGCATACAATGAGATCTGCTGATCCTGCAGAGTCAAATCTCAGCAAGAACAGGAATGTATTAAACTCTGCATCTTGATTTTCCATCACTGTCAGGTTCCCATTCCACCACATGCATTAAATGTAGTGCAAAAGTAATTAGCCAAGTTTCTTTGCGTTACAGAAGAGCAATGGCCAGTGGGAGTCATTGGAGTTTTCAGTGTAAAGTCTCATCTGCCAGACAGATCTGCAGTTAAGATCTTAAATTGCTAAGCGTAAGTTATAATCTTCCACATTTTGTTACTTAATTGTTCGGTTATATGTGATTTAAAATGGAATCTAATGTGATTGGCAGGTTTGAAACAAGACTTCTTCTGTTAATTTGTTGAATTTGATCCATGTCATAACCACGTCAGTAAAGCTGAAATTCCATGTGGCGGTTCCTTCACGTGTCTGGTGGCTGTGTCGAAGTCAAGAGTGCATGGTGCATGCTCATCTTTTTCTAAGATGACTTTAAAGTTGCTGGATCAGGAAAAAGATGTGAAAGAGCACTAATAGGCGGTGAATTGTTTCGGTGTTTTTTTGGATTTGTGTGAGCTAAACCTTAAACAAAACAAAGGAGAGTTTGGTGGTGGGCCTCAGGAGATCCAGCAGGAGAGAGATTAAATAATAAGATGAGAAGTATACAGAAACTTTGATTGCAATTACGATTGAATCAGAAACTCTGTAGCTTTCAACAGTACAAGCCAGAGTCTGTTCTTTCTATAGTTGGGGCTCCAGTTTTTAAATATGTGTACATACCATGGATGTTTTTGTGAGTCTGTGATGGCCAGGGTTGTTTTCTCCATTGTGGTCTGCTGGGGTAAAAGCCTGAGGGTATATAGTCCAAAAGACTGAAGTCTATTTACAAAACTGGCCCTGTTTTAGAGATGGACCATCTCAGTCCAGTCACAGAAGAGAAGAGGATGTTGTTAAAACTTCTCTTTATCGTGGCTATTGTTTCACACCCTCTGCACAGTGTTCTAGTTAGTTAATCATGGCCAACCAGACACTAATAATGACTAAATGCTCTGGTAAGCTTCACAGTTCCTTCCCTCTGTTCCTCCCATTTCTGCTCAGTTTGATTTGTTATACAGTCTCCAGAGTTGAACAACAAAGCAGATTCTCAGCAGGGATTGATAAAGGTTTTTGTTTTTTTTCTCCTCCAAACTATGGCTTGTGAATGAGAAATCAGAAAAACGGTGGCTGACCACAGCGTGTTTAGTCTGCACTCTTCTTAGCTGGAGCACCGCACATTCCTCCAGCTGGAGGAGTGACTGACTGACTGAAGACCGCTAAAGCCCTCAAAGGTTTTCCCAGACAAAAACACAGACACTGTAGACATAGTGGAGGTGGATAAAGTATTTCCTATGTGCTGAGATTTGTATTTTAAATTTTATTTTATTCAATTTTTGTACATGTGAGGTGAAATGTTTTGAATCCATCTTTTAGTCATTAGTTGTTAATAGCCATTTATTTTCCATTAGACTGACTGGGAGTGTAACTGGGGGACCGCCAGAGCTATACAATGACTTAAAAAGCTTTAAGATGCTAAGGAGGGTCCTGGCCTCCCTGTCAGCCCTCTGACCCTCATCTCCTTTTCCTCCCTCCTTCCTCTCTTATGTTTGAGGCCCTGGTTACTATGACAACAAAAAGGAAACCAAGACGCATGAACATGATGGAGGCTTTAAAAACAGTTTGAGACCTTGTGCTTTACATAGAGGAGGCCCTGCATAGTTTCCTGAGGGATTAGAGCTCATTCACTGATCTGGCGAGACTTTGCGGACAATAAATGAACTCTCTTTGATCAGAAATAATGAGGAAACCAAATGCAAGATGAATCCTTCAGATTATCTAAAAAATAATATGTTGGATTTTTAATAGAGTTTGAGAAAATTGAGTAGCTCGTTGAGATTCTAGTTGTAAGTACACAGCCCTTTTTGGGCATGTGCTCCTCCTTTTCTTAATCCAAACACTTTTCAGCATTTAATTTAGTTTTATGAATATACACACACGTCACTTTTGCATTACTGGTGAGCTCGATGACTGTTGCACATGAGACTCTCCTGAATTAACCTTGTCTACTCAGCTGTGGTGATAAGCCAGAAAAACAGTTTTAGTTGGATGACGGTTTCATTCCCAGAAAATCAGATATGATTATGATTTATAAACATTGTAATGAACTCGTTAGGTTTTCCCTTTTTTTTATTTTTTTTTTTTTTTTTTTTTTATAGAAAAATCAAGATTGACCTAACTGGCTCTGCTCATTTAGACCTTTAATTCTGCAGCCTTAACACCACGTTTCTCATATGTTTAATCACAAGGCGCTGACACACATTTGAAACTCCATTTTCAAACTGCATTAGCTGAACAACCAAAGAGAATCAATGGACTGATCTCACCGTCCCACAGGGCAATGACCAAATGCGCTACAGAGTTATGTCTCTGCAGGACATTTTCTTTGACTTTCTAGTCAAAGAACAGCAAGTTAACGTACCGAGTAATACGAGAACTACTGTAAAATAGGACAAACTGGCAAGTAATACAGTCGGACTTGCTAATTGCGTTGCATTTTCAGTTTTCACGCATCATAACAACATACCGCCGTGCCAGATTCGTCTTAGTCACTTATGAGTCTAAGCAGGGATCGGCCAGATTTAAAGGGTGCTGATTAACGGGTGGAAATCAGTCAAATCGCAGAAGTGGCCTTGTAGGCTTTCTGTAAACTTGGCAGGTTGGAAAATAATTTGTCGTGGCACTGTTGCTGCGCACTAGAACTTTTTTCTGGCCAGCATTCCAGCTGTGACCCCTTTCTTTCACCGTTTAAACCTCTTCTTGGACGGCCCTTTTCTTCAGGTCTTTTTCACATACATTGTGTCACATAAGCTAAGAGTGTTACAGAGCAGGTAAACTGAGAAAAAGCCTTCGTGTTGTATTTAGTTGGCCAGTGACGTACTGAGAGCTGCAGTCTTGCCATACTTCAAATCCTTGAGTCATATCTTTGATACTTGCCTGAAACTCTAAAACAAGACACGCCTTCAAGTAGGATATCCTCACATTCTGACTCATTATGTTGATGTTTTTAGAGCATAACAGGCTCTGCTGTTGTTTTTGTTAGAAGTGCAGCATGACCTCATAATCATGCGTCCTGCTGGCCATTGTTCTCTACACCAGAATTTAGAGGCTACCGGACAAACTGTTGATGTCGGTCTCTGTCTGCCTCTTTATAATGTCCATATTTACCACCAGTCTTGTAAGAGTGAAGGTGTGAACAAGTAAGTCTGTCACTTCCCCAACACATTATTTTCCACAATTGTACTTATTCTAATCTACCTGTAGGTTTACTTTGGAAACTTTATCCCCAAAAGTACTGCTGCATGTGATATTTCTGTCTGTCCGCTTTTGTCTTTTTGAAGTACATCCGCAGTTGTGAACTTTTAGCCGGACCGTAGGTTGATAAGATGCGTGGAGACAGTAGCTTTTGTTGCCGTCATGGAAAATGCCAACATGTTGGAAACCATTTTATATCTTAAATCGAAAAAGACCACTTTTCTTGTGCCGCTTCATGCCTCCAGGCTCGTTTGTGCTGCTTGACTGGATTTATTGAATGGCCTGAACTGGTTCTCTGTGTGCAGGCCACCGTGGTCCTGTGGGATGTCTGCATGCTTCGGTCACCGTTTGGCCTTTTGTCGTTTTGAGTTGTTATTTTTTTGTTGTTGTTTTTTTTTTAAACACATTAGAAAAATTCTTTGAACATCCTTGTGAGGAGATTGAATAAATCCTGTTTGTACTCTCCAAGGAAAACATGCCACTTAACTGGTTTCCTAGATCAGATCAGTAAATATGACGACAGCAAATCTTTTGTGTCGGTTATATAAAAACACTACCAGCACAGCTATGACAGGGGAATATGTTTACATTTGAAGTTACTTGACTCACAGACCTCAGTCTGACTCTTAACTTTCAGGGCTGTTTGAAAACCTGATGGTTGACCTGAACTTTTCTCAAGCAGCTTGACAGAAACTGACACTTGATACAACAAAATAGGGATATTTTAATTGAAGGGCTAAACCTCAGACTCTCACGGAGCCATTTGAAAGGACAAATCTCGTCTTGAATGACCTGGAGTTGGAAGTGGACATATTTTTGGAGTAAATCAGAGAATTTTGATGAGATTGACACTTTTCTTCTTTCTCAGCACGAGTGATCCCTCCGAGCTGCCGCCATGGCCCTGGTTCAGGCTCTGCCCATACCCGCTGAGCCCCGCACCCCCGGCCACAGTGGAGGAGCTCGTAGACGGCACCCCTCAGGCTCCCCACCTCCCATCAACCCACCACCCCCCATTCTGGATCCCATGGGTTCTGTCAGCAGCCTCGTCAACACTCGCCTGGGCCACTACCAGGACTACCGCCCTGGTGTCGGGCTGGGGGATAGAGTGCGACGGCCCAAACCGGGAGCTTCCTGCTTGGGCTCCCAGTCACCACAAGAGCCATTACTGCAGAGCATCCCGCCTCTCATGAAACAGAGCTCCATGATGTCTAGCAGAGGCCTGGAAAAGGAGACTGGGAACGGGAACTATACTTATATAAATGAAGACTTTATAGGTGACTGGAATGACAATCATGTTACACCTGCCAGCCCAGGAAGTGATCATGAGGAAACTAAAGGACTTGGATTAAATGGAAATTTGGGGGGACCTCCTCCAAAACTCATCCCAGTGTCAGGAAAACTTGAGAAGGTGACAAAGTTTGATCTTATTTTCCATTAAAACTAAAAAGTAATGCTTAAAACCTTTTGTTCCTCTGAGTACTTTAAGTTGAAATGTAATTTTGTCAATCCCTTTTTGCTTCTACCTTTTTGTTCCTTTTTGATTTCTCCACTAGAACATGGAGAAAACAGTGCTGCGGCCCACTGCCTTCAAACCCGTCATTCCCAAGAGCCGCTCCTCCATGCAGTATCTCTCCCCTCGCCATTGTGCCAACGTCTCGGAAAACCAAAACAACCTAAACCTGCTCAGCCCCAGCCACAGAGAAGTGTCACCCTCCTGCTCTGAGAAACGCAGTTCCTACAGCGGAGGGCGTAACGCCAGCGGTGGAAGCAGCCAGTCCTGCTCGTTGTCCGACTCGGGCCGCAACTCCCTCTCCAGCCTGCCGCCGTACAACGGCACCAGCTACAGCTTGGCATCAGGAGAGGCTCCTGTTGGCCACCTGGAGCCCACAAAGAGTGTCCCGCCAGTCAGTGCACACGTCCACTCCAACTCGGACAGCGGACGCTCGTCCTCCAGTAAGAGCACAGGCTCCGGGTCGCTAAGTGGCCGGGTGCAGCCCCTGTCTGATAGCGGGTCCAGCGGGCGCTCCCCCGGACCTGTGGAGGGTTACGAGGGCGTGGTGAGAGACCTGGAGGACAAACTGAGAGAGAGAGACCTGGAGCTGCAGCAACTCCGAGAGAACCTGGATGAGAATGAAGCTGCAATTTGTCAGGTGTGTAAAAGTCAGAACTCCAGGATAGAAGTCGTTTGTTTTTTTGTCTATAAAACCATGAGCGACTGACATCTTTTCCTCCTGCTGTTGTGGTGTTGTCAGGTTTATGAGGAGAAGCAGAAGCGCTTTGAGTTGGAGCTGGAGGAGCTGAGGCAGGGCTGTGCCACTAGGATGCAGGTAGCCTCTCAGAAGTCCCAGCGTGCTCAGCAGGTGCTTCAGCTGCAGGTCAGAAATTCAGTCATGGCCGACCAGCAGCATCAGCTGCAGGCAAAACATTCAAAACACAAGAGTAGTAGATAAAACCTAGGGGAATTCAGCTTTTTAGTCTTTAAAAAAACAACAAAAAACAAACTGTAATATGTTGTATGTCTAACATGTTTAGTATTGCATGTTTTATAATAACTGATATAACTATAATATAGTCACTTCTGTTGACTTTGTTGAACAGTTATGTCACTCAGATGTTTTTTATTTGGTCTTTATTCGTTTATTATTTCCGTATTCTGGGTATTACATGCTGAAAACATTTTAAACCTACCTTGGACATATTTTTTACAAGAATTTTGGCTTTATGAATGAACCTGACTGAATTTTAAACCTTTCTTCAACAAAATATTTGACCACTTGAAACAATATAACTATCTTTAATAGATACTTTGAAATACAATTTAAGCTGCGGTGAAATTAATATGTTTTCGCTGGTGTTTGACTTGTCATGGCTGCAGGTGTATCAGCTCCAGCAGGAGAAGAAGAAACTGCAGGAGGACTTTTCTCAGCTTCTGAAGGAGAGAGAGCAGCTAGAGGAGCGCTGCACCTCCTACGAGCATGAGAAGATCCAGTTGGGGCCTCGACTCGAGGAAACAAAGTGGGAGGTGAGCCAACATTCCTCAAGCTGACCGACATCCAAGCTATACCAAAGAAATTTACAGTTATGAGGAAAATGAAAAGATAAGGTTGCGATAATGTAGAGAAACGTAGATTTCTGGGTCCTCATCAGGGTCTGACGGGCATCGTCACTAGTGGTTTGTTTGCATGAGAACAATGACAAAGAATCCTTTCTTGTCAAACATGTAGACAAACAGAAAAGACTTGTGTGTTTTGTGAGCACCAGACACAAATCAATAATAAAACCAGTCTCTGCAGCTTCAGATGGTTAATGATAACAGCAGGAAACAGCTTTTCAGTACGAGTGCTCGAAGAGATTTTAAACGAGGCGTCTTTATTCAAACTCTCACTTGTTGCTTTATTTTAGAAATCTGTTTCATTGAACCTGAAATCAGACCCGAACGCTTCTCTTCTCCCAGGTCTGTCAGAAGTCTGGAGAAATCTCGTTGCTGAAGCAGCAGCTGAAGGAGGTGCAGAACGAGTTGGCTCAACGCGTGGGGGAGATCGTCTCACTGCGGGGCCAACTCCGAGAGACTCGTGGCGAACTGACAAACACCCAGGTGCTCCTCCAGGAGGCCCACGGCTCCACCCGCACCCGGACCTTGGAGCTGGAGGTGTGCGAAAACGAGCTTCAGCGTCGGAAGAGCGAGGCGGAGCTGCTCCGAGAAAAGGTGGGACGCCTCGAGGGAGAGCTGCTTCATCTCAGAGACACTTTGACCAATCAGGGGCCAGGAAACAGACAGTGTCAGGTGTTCCAGGAAGCCGAGGAGCACCTGCTCGCCTACGAGAGCGACGAGGCCAAGGCCCAGCGGCAGAGCAGCTCCGACAACATGAAGGTACAGATGGACAGGATGAAATCTGAACTGGCCTTTGAGCGTCACAGGGTCGAGCAGCAAGCACAAAACTTTGAGGAGGAGCGCAAAATATGGCAGGAGGAGAAGGACAAAGTTATCCGCTACCAAAAACAGCTGCAGCAGAACTATGTACAGATGTATCGAAAGAACCGAGAGCTGGAGCAGATGCTGCAGGAGCTCAGTCTGGAACTGGAGAGTAGAGATGATGACGAGGGCAGCGGCAATGAGATCAACTTTGATGAGATTGCCGCGACAGAAATCTGACCCTCGCATCTCTCTCTCTCTTTTTTTTTTTAACATTTTTATTTGCACTACTGTCTGCTAAGTGTTTTCCTCCAGATCTGATCTCCTGTGCAGTCTCAGTGGAAACGGTCTGCTTCTTGTTTGGTTGACAAACAAGCAAATGAGCGACTTAAATGTGTAAAGCAGAGTAAAACGATCCACACTGCAACAGAAGCCATTTACCTTTTAATCACCAAGCCAGTCCTCATTCCCCTTCGTTAGACAGCAGAGTTTTCACAGTTTTGTAAGG
The DNA here is from genome assembly GCA_037177055.1 of Atherinosoma microstoma. NCBI lineage: Eukaryota > Metazoa > Chordata > Actinopteri > Atheriniformes > Atherinidae > Atherinosoma > Atherinosoma microstoma. Next base: position 4,734,795 of record JBBBVU010000023.1, on the reverse strand, counting down.
TTTTGTGTGAATAACTTCCCTCAACCTTTCGCTGTCCTCCTCCTGTGATGGCTATGACTCCACCTTCCCTGCTGGGTTTAACATTACACTCCCACTCTGTCAACAGTCAGCTGTCATTAGTACAGTTATTTGGATGGAGCCCACGCTGTTAACGTGGGATGCGGCACATTCAACATGTCACGGTAAGCGTAAGTGAATCAGAGCGAGGTGCTAATGTCAGTGACTACACCCTACGTCATTTTATGAAAACTGCATCACGACCAAACCATAAACCACAAATGTGTCTCTACTTACAGGAGCAGTGAGATAAATTTGCAAGTTGGGACCAAAAATGAAAATGAGACTTATGACACAAACGTTATGTCATGTCTCCTTTTTAAATGTGCTGTTACGTTCTGGATACTTGACTAAAAGTTAATACTGTGGGTGTAAATTGTACCATTTTAACATCTGTATATTCTAACGCGCAGTGATTAATAACTCGGAGCAAATGCTGCTTTGACACCTCGCATCAGATGCACAATATCGGCTTTTCTCTTTCATGCATGCACCACCTTTAAAAAAAAACAACAACTTTAATCTGGTGAATTTAATGACTTTACTGTATGAGAGTAGAACACGTTATAAAATCTACCATAGGGACCGTAATATGACATCATTTAAATATCACAGCTGTTAAGATAATTGTTCTGCAGGCTTGTTTTTTCACAATGGACATTTTCACTGGAACGGGTGGGAATAACATTAATGATGGATCGGCTGCGTTCAAATATTGCTGCAAGTTTCTGGGCCAATTCCGAATTGATTTAAATACTGTAAGATAGTGTTAAATTTGCAGCTGCGTGAGGATGAAAGGCATGTTCCGTCATTTCTGCAGACTCTGTAGTACTAAACGTATCTGTAGAGTGTGGAAGAAGCGTGCCGAGCGTCAGAGGTAGTTACAAAAAATGAATGAAGGAGGTGATTTTTAGATACCCTGTGACTAAATGAAATGTTGCAATCAATAATGAAATTGCCCCCCCCCCCCCTTTTTTTTTTCCCCAACTGGAAAACCTTTTATTCCCCCTGTAGACAGGTTAGTCAAAATAACTTTATCCCATTCGGTGAATATATTTTCCGTGGTGGACTCACAACACTGTTGACCTTCCTGTATTTTTGCAATATTACATAAAAATGGACTTTGTGTGCCAGGTAAACATTCAGAGGGGCTTTGCAAAGAGTGGGATTAGTTCCTGATGAGTTCGTATGTGCAACAAGTATTTGGTGAAATCAGTCGGTGGGATTTAGACTCACTGATTTGCACCATAACTCTGTTTTTACCTTCAAAACACCCATAGATGTTCAGCTGGCAGCAGCTACAATATAAAGGAATAACAAGTGTACTCACCTTGTTCTTCACCAGGACTGGCTGTAAGTTTAGTCATGGATCCATTTAGTTTTACCAGAAAAAAATACTACTTTCCTCTCTTAAGAGGTGGTAGGTGGCTCATTGCTGTGTGTGGGCGGTGCCATTGAGATTCACTATCACATCCCTGAAATAGCAAGCTGCTTGCACTGAGTGATACTTTGGAGTAAAGTCACACCGCTTGTTTCCACTGATTTGTTTAAAATCGAGAATCATGTATTTTGCTCCCTGTTCAACAGAAGACACTTTTTGAATCAGTATCCTCTATAAATAAGCATCTTCCTGAGATGTCCCCCCATCTCATAAAACAATAAAAACATAGCCACTGTGAATAGACCAAAGCAATGTCCCATGTTCTATTTTCCTCCTACAGATACAATGCCTGTATATTACCGTTTGTGTGTTTGTTTTTGGTTCCTCAGTATAATTTTATAATCCACAATATTTGTATGAAGACATTAAATGTATATTTTCATGCTGTACATTTCTTGAAAAAAAACCCACTGTGGTTTTAATTAAAAAGGAGAAAATTCACAATGTCTTTCTGTAATTTATGTACATTTACCTTTTAGTATTCAGCAGGTCTTACATATTGCTTTTAAAAGGTTTGAAATACACAAGTAATTTAACTTAAGTATTTCTAAGTACCTAAACCTGGCTAATTTAGTTTCTAGTACTTTCCATGTTGACATACTGAGTTTGGCCTGGACGTGTCCCAGAGCAGAAATGTCTCTGAATGGCTCATGTCTGCCCCCTATAGGTCAAAATCTGAAGCGTATCATTTCCACAGGACTTTAAAAGGCACCCAGGTTCCAGCTCGGTTCATCATCCTGCACGTTTTAAAAGTCAGGATTTTACACACATGCAGTTAATTCATTGGTCAGGAGTTTATGCACAAGTGGATTTTAGTTCAACATGAATACAAAAAGATAGTCGTATGTTTTTTTGTTTGTTTTTTTTTAACAAGCATTTGCTCCTGTTTTGTGTTTAAAGTTACATTTGAAGGCATCAGGAGCACCATTTTTCATAACTTCATGATTTGTACACACAAATTTCACTTTCTGAATCCCCAGTTACATTAGCATGGTGTTCTTGTACATACATGTTTGCTTAGTTCTGAAGTCCCAGTGATCATGGAGGCTGTTTATATATTTCAGTTGAGATTATCCATGTCATCATTGATCACTTTACATTAATGGCAAAAGAACGTACTGGCCTCAGCTGGGCTTTTTTTTTTTTTTTTTTTTTTTCAAAATTCAGTTTTTCTATTTCCTTCCAGCAAAACTAGCCTTTTGTTACCGTCCACTGATGAGCGTTCTCATGAGCATTACTAACACCCTACACTGATTTTAGGCGCGGACTCATTCGACTACAAAAAGTTCTTCAAGTCCTGCGGTCTGGCCAGCAAGTCTGCAGAGGAAGTCAAGAAGGCCTTCTTCATCATTGATCAGGACAAGAGTGGCTTCATTGAGGAGGATGAGCTAAAGTAAGACCCGCAGCACAATATAAGAGCTCATGCAAGCTCATTTTCCGTATGGCTTGCAGATCAGAACCTGCACCAGGAAAAGACAGAGGGAGATTTCTGATTTTCAGCAGCATAAATAGGCTAGGCTAATGAAAATAATAGACGACTAAATAAAAGACTGAAGTTAAAAACGGTTAGCTATGCTTTCCAGCTGATAACGCACCAATGTAGCCTATCCATCTGTATCCAGTAGAATTTAAATACAACAACCTGATTGGACCTCGACAAAGTTGACTTCGACCAATCGCAGTCGGGGTCCGTGAACTAACCACCGCCTCTTTCTGTCGGCAGGCTGTTCCTGCAGAACTTCAAAGGCGGTGCACGCGCCTTGACTGACGGAGAGACCAAGACTTTCCTCAAGGCCGGTGACAGCGACGGTGACGGCAAGATTGGCTGTGATGGTATGCACTTTTAACAGCTCATTAAGGCACTCTTGGGATATTTACGTACAAACAAAATACCAAACCTTTTCTGGTCTGTTCCTGCAGAATTCGCTGACTTGGTTAAGGCATAAGACGGCAACTGACCAACAACACCTGCTCTGATGGAACAACTATGCCCACGTCGACCTCCCCCTTTTCATTTGAATATTTTTCTACATTTGCTTAAGGGACGTTTCCTCCTGTGCAACACACTGTCCAAAATTATGATTGTGAATGTCGCTCGGTTGTGTTCATGTCTTAAATATGAATTTTGCTTACTGTAAAATCTATAATGCACTTTCCAGGAACTAAAGGTAAAAGAAGAATAAATATTCTTTTGCTATGGTCTTATATCTTTTTTATTCTTCATGTAGGCCTATGATAAGTGTCTTGTCAGAATCTATCTATCTATCTATCTATCTATCTATCTATCTATCTATCTATCTATCTATCTATCTATCTATCTATCTA
>JBBBVU010000023.1:4700201-4725771 GCA_037177055.1 Atherinosoma microstoma | reverse complement strand
TTGGGGGGGCTTTTTTGGTTTTTTTGGGTTTAGACTTGGAAAGAAGAGGTTGGAAATTGGAAAGGGGGTTTTTGTGGGGTTGAAGCGGGGGGAAACCCCCCCCCCCCCCCCCCCCCAAAAAAAAAAGGATTTTCAGTATTTATGTGTAAATAATGATGAAATAAAGAAGCTGACTCTAACATCTGGTCCTCGGTGGAGATGCAGACATCCACCATGTCCGAGCCAAAGGTCAGGCTGGGTGGGAACATGACCTGTGACAGACCGCTCAGAGAGCTGACCGGAGTCCCAGATGAAAGAGATGAGGCTGAAGAGTTGGAGTCTGAACCCTGGGAGGAAGATTTCTGAGTCCCATTGGCCACTGAAAGAAGAATATAAAAGATCATCAATCTCTTATTTATCAGAACATTTTCCTTTATTCTGTGATCTTCCCAACTGACAGATTAAATGGTGTCGACATTGTCGGTAAAAGAAATACGTACATTTATTGAGCCACCTGTATTCTGCCACCATCTCCTTATAGGCAGGGTATCGTCCTGCTTCCTGTGAAGATATGGCCACAGATATGGAAATGAGATACAGTAGAGACCCTGAAACTTTCATGGGATCCCTATTTTTGATAAAGAGTAACCCTAGAAGCACATCAAGACCCAAAAAACACACCACTCATCCTCATCATCGTTCCCCTCCCTGACTTTCTAGTAACCTTTGATAGTTGGGATGCTTTCTAACTCCAGGATGTGTTTCAGTTTCCAAAAGCAAAAGATCTCAAAACAAAACAAAACACAAGCTGTATGCTTCGATCAGCACCTGATCCTGGCTGCCTGGTGAATAATGCACACGGCCTGGCTATTTCTCACAGCGAGAAACCCAAGCTGCGACAAGTAAAGTGAGCGAGGAATATTACGACTGCACGCCAGCTGTCGGCTTCACCTCAGAAACCGGCGTTGCATCGCCGTGCAGCAACGCGTCCCACGCGTTTGCTCCTCGTGTGCGAGTAGGATGGAAGATGAAAGGCGAGCAGCGGGTCAGGGAGCGAATGCACAGCAGGTCACTTCGCCAAGGCGGTAATGAAAGAGCCGACGTGCTTTCTAATAACAAAGAGTCGGTGTGGAATGTGATACGGCCTCTTCGGCTCGTCCTTAACGCCGCATTCAGCAGCAAACATCCCCACATTCAACCCGGACAGCTTTGCGATTAGATGAGGGCGGCTCTTCTTGTTAACACATTGTCCATGACACACAACATTGCATCTGAATTTCTCTCTAATACCAAGACAAGTTGTATGTCTTGGAGTTCAGTTTGTGTTGAGACTAATTTATATTCAATGAAATGCTCACACCTTGATGGTCAGCATGATATGTGTGTGGCTCTTCAGCACCTCCACAGCATTGCTGTGGCTGATGTCCTCAAAGCTCACTCCGTTAGCGGCCAGGATCTGGTCCCCCATCTTTATCCCGTTTTGCTCGGCCAGGCCTCCTGGATCCAGTCTGAGACAACAACACCAGAGAGCTGAATCAACCAAATGTTTCACAACTTTTTTTAAACCACGAAACCAAACACTGATGAACACATTCAGCAAATGTGAAGATTTCTTGCCTTTTTTTTCTCTCTATTTCTATTTCTTTATTATAAACTAGATTTATTTGTTCTGTCTGTTTGGATTGCATGGCATTGGAAAGAAAAGGAGTATCTCTAGATGCCACCGCAGACTCTATATACTTATAATTGATCTATTTATGTCCCTGTTATTGCAGTAAACAGTAAACTTTCCTTCCCTGAAAATCTCAACATAGTGATTTTAACGATATGTACTGGGGTAGATGATGACAGATTCAGAATTATCTTCAGCTAAAGGTTAATATTCCTGCATTTGTGACATGTTTTCTGTATGAAAGGAGGAGCACAGAAGCCAAAAGAAGGTGAAGTTAACTTTACAAACTTCTTGTCATACCGTAGGTGCAACTGAAGGCTCCAAAGAAGATTCATCTGGATGGATGGACTAAATTAAGCAAAGCAAACTAAAAAAAAGTAGATTTTTGTTCTTTTTGAAGAATTTATACTGTAGTTCTACTTTTCATTTTTTATTTCATTTTTTTTAAAAGGCGTGAAAAAGCTTTGTTTGTTTAGTTATAAGCTGTGTCCAGTAAAAAAAAGCTGCTTTAGTTTCAAGTGCAACTATGAGAAAGAGTTGAATATGTTGCACGTATTCCCTGCCAATAAATACAGTTGACTATTTAAAATGCTATATTATATTTATTATAAAAAAGTTATTGGTACAGGCCAAGTCTGCCTCCAATATTACTGATAAATCCCCCAAAATCCTGATAAAAGTCTTGGTGAATTTTGGTGCATTTTCATCCCTTTTGTACATTTTATGCAAAAGATTATTAATAAATGAAGCAATGTCATTATTATTATTATTATTATTATTATTAATGCTTCAAGCATGTTGGACAAGAAAACAATAAAGACACTGTTTTGCTTCTGGTATGTTAACGTTATAAAGAGCTTTTGTTGTTCAGTGTTCATGTTGTTGACAAGCTTCCTCGTCTCTGAGGACATTCTACCTACTTGGAGACATAGATGCCCAGACCAAACTCCTTTCCACCTCGGATATTGAAGCCCAGACAGTAGTCGTCGGAGGTGGTGTAAAGGTGGACAATCCTCTGCAGGGCGTTGCCTGAGCTGGCCTCTGAAGGTGTCCGTCCACTTTCCTCCACCACCATACGCCTGTGTATCAGGTCCACCCTGAAAAGTTTACAGCATAACTGAGTGATTATCACTCCAAAATGCAGAGGAGAAAATAATAAGAGAAAGAGTTGAATTAATATCAGTCACCATGTAGTTTTCTCTTTGGAATAGCGGATGCCGGGGACTTTGCCAACCCGCCTGACCACCATCCTCAGCCTGTTGTTGCCCGTCAGGACCTTCACAGCGCTGCTCATGGTGATGCTCTCCAGGCTGATGCTGTTTACCTCCACCAGTTTATCGCCTACAAGCAGCCCCGCCTCCTCTGCAAACAAAAGCATAAGAGACACAAAACTCAAAAACAGACAGCAACAAACAAAAAGGCTCCTAATTTTGATGTGGTCACGTTTTTAAAAATCTTACGTGCAGTGCTGTTGTCCTCCACCTTACTGACGAAGATGCTGAGGCCGTGTTCTGAGCCTCCACGCACACTAAACCCCAGCTTGCCATCCACACTCTTATCCACTGTGATTGTATGGAGGTCTTCACTGTCATCTCCACCTAAAAATATCCCATGGATCATGTCACGGGGGAAAAACACCTGTCATTCATTTTGGTGGACTTCTCCATACCTTAACATTTCCTACATCATGTTACTAAACATCTCAGGACAAATGATGTTGAATTTAGTAGAGATTATAAAGAAAATTATAAAGAAAATTTATGGAGAATTACGGCTCATTGAAGTGAATATGAGCAGACTGAGCATCATTTTAAGAACATTTGGACTTTAAAAGAAGTGGACATTGCATCGTGACATCCCCCATGTATTTGTATGAAAGGGTGGAGCTTAATAATAGGGCATCCTCGAGCTTCTCTTCTCTTACAGTCGCCTTCATGCAAAAAATCTTGGAGTGATTATTGATTCCAAACTAGACCAGTGGACATGTTCGGTAGTCCAGTGTTTTCTGTCCCGGTTGGACTGTTGCAACTCCCTCTACTATGGTTTAGAGGCCCTGTGCTCACTTCCCTTCACTAGCTTCCTGTTGGTTTCAGGATCTAGTTTCAAATCTTGTTACTTTTTTTCTACTTTTACTGTATTTTTTTATTGGATGTTATTTGTTGTTATTGTTGTTAGAACTTGACAGGCCAACTGGGGTTGTTGTAAATGTGCTATATAAATAAAACTGGGCAAAAACTAATATATAATTTATAATGGAACTACTCCTGAAAGGACCATGAGCCAATTGATGGTCACTTTTTTAAATTCGAGACCATTGGACCCACCGTTTTGGAGCCAGTGCCAACAGTGGATGTGAATCACTTTTTTCCCCTGGGTTTTGTCTGTCAGACAATATTTCTGAAGATTTTAGTGCTAATATCAAACTTCCAGATCCTCATCTGAAAATAAGCAACTGCAAAGCCATGCATATTTTCTCTGAGTAAATAATGTTTTATCTATCCAGTCATTCAAAAGATATACTTTTAAAAAAATGCTGGTGTTTAATTTGAATCAAAAACAAAGAAATGGAAACAAAAGGAAATCTATAAGGATTATTTTCTATGAACCCGCGTTAACATCCCAGCTGCCATTCATGCATAATTCTGGACTGTGGGAGGAATCAGGAGTACCCAAAGCCAACTTATACACGTACAGGTAGAACATGCAAACTCTTCATCATTTATTTATTCTTATTGCTTTTGTTTGTTGCAGCTTGAGGCTTGATAACAAGGTGGTTTTAAGGCAGTGTACAGTCTACAGCAGACAGATGCAGTCGGCCCAACTGCTCCTTACCATCCACAGGAGAGTTAATGAGGATGACCCGGCCCATGGGCGAGGAGGATCGGATTCCACGGCGACGCTGCTCCTTCTTTCGCAGGAGGTTGCGTGTAGCTGTGTGTGACCTTTGGGTCCCGGGGGTCTTCTCCCTGCGGGATGGGTCGGACGAGTGTGCCATGGAGGCTGGTGGGTTCTCGTTTCACACGCACTCCACCGGGGGCTCAGCTCCAGGTGGAGGGGTCTGCAGCAGAAAGCAGATGATCATCAAAAGTGGATCATGAATATGTTTTAAATTAAGACACATGTAATAATAATAATGTGTATTTATAGTTTCTTGACAGCATGAATACAACTCACTCATGCAGGATGCTTTGTGACATGATAATTGACTCTTTGGCTTTCTGGAGTCACTCTTTGGCCCATTCCTGCCCATGTTGCATCTCTCTCACCTGTCTGAGTCTCAGAGCAAAATCAACAGTCGTTGGTGTACAAATTCAGCCACAACCCACAAGTCCCAGTCAGAAGTGCAGCATGTGAGGTTAGAAATAGGTCTTAACTGGTTTATTTAAGGCAGACCATGACCCACTTGACTCAAGACGTCACATGGCTTCTCCATGGTTACGTGTCACTAAACTTAACCCGTGATAAGTGTGTCCACATGTCGTCACTTTGGGGTTTCCCAAAGTCACTCATGGTGCTTTAGCACCTCGGACAGCGACACAAAAACAGCGTCAAAAGCCGCGGTAGCGCCAAAACGCGACGTTTGAACTCTGCGCTTATTCACTAAAACCGGTTTATGTTCAGTCGTTTTGCGTCTTAAAAACACGCAGTATCAACATTATCTTAGCTAGAAACCCTCACATATAAAGTACCGACGTAGAGTTGAGTTAAAACTTGGTGAAAGATGAGAAAGACGCAAACACTTACCACACATTTTACATTTGAAGCCCAGAACTCCGCAGAAGAGGGACTTATTCTCGTGTTTTCTGCTTAAATCCAGCCTGACAGACAACATCAAAAAGTGTCCAATGTGTCTTTAAAATTCACCCCTACATGATAGAAAAACATAATACTGACAGGGTTAACTGCCATACCTGTGTCCATGTTTGTGTGAAATGTCTCAAAGCACCTGACAGGGACATTTCTGTCTGACAAAGTCCCGCCTTCAGATCACGTTAATTGGATGGACTGTAATTAAATCGGAGGAAATTTGATTGGACGACGAACTTGCCAATCCGTTGACAGCATGAAGGTTATAGCCAAGTTATACCAATCAGATAAAGATGCAGAACCACTGCAGTTGCTACATCCAGAAATTGACCGAATTGTTTTAAATTCTCAAGCATGTGTGATCAAATATCGCGAGATAAACAAGACAATTCAGGGTGCTTTATATAAAACATGAAGAGCACCAGCCAACATTTTGAACACATGTCAGCACTGTGTTTATCTGGTGTTCAACATAAGGTCTGTGTCCAAATTATGACTAGTTTAGATTCAAACCTTCATGAAGAGACATCTGTGACAGAGCAAAACTAAAACAGATAAACTCAGCGGTGGAGCTTGCCAACCAAACGAAATAAGCCAAAACTTATAAAGTGGAAATAACATCAAATAAAATTGTAATAACTGAGTTATCAGGACTTAAAGTCCTACTATGTTATTATTGCTTTCTAGGATGCATGAAAAGTCAGTTTTGTCTAATCATTTCACCCTCGTCTCCAGTTGTTTTTCATCTATTTCACGGCTTTGTCAGGATAAATAATATACAACTTTTTTTTTTAACAGACTACAAGCCTTGATTGGCCAATTTGTACATTGTAAAATGCAAATATTGCTTTTAAATGACTAAATTAGCTGTTATTTCAAGAATAAAACCTTCTCCATGTGTGTATCCTTGGCATCACTCATCTGGCAGTAAACAAGGTTTTGTGGAGCTCTACACATACAGACCTATTCTTACTTACATTTGGGTTATTTAAAGCTACATAATCAAAAAGATGTGTAAAAAACGAGTGGAAAAGAAGGAAGGAACTGGTAAGAGAGAGGAGAAGTAATAATCACCCTCTTTCATCATGGTGGACAGATGGACTCTGAACTCATCCACATGGGGTTTAAAAGAAAAGACCTGTGTAGCCCTTTTGAGAAACAAAGAGCGGAAACCAACAATCTGTTCCTATTTTACCTCCAGATTAATTATTTTGGAGAAATTTCACTATGTTTGGCATTGATCAATACAATAAATGTTTTATTTTCTCAAGCACTGGGTTCCTTCATGTTTCCCTCCATAGAGGTGAATGATAAATATATATATATATATATATATATATATAATATTAATGAAGTAAAACTTTTGTTGATCCTTTAAAGAATAAAGAAGCTAAATTATTTATAAAACAATGGGAAAAAAGTGTTAAAAATGTCCACCGATGTGAGCAGACACTACCTGACTATAAGAACCCCCCCCCAATAATTCAAGAAATAGAATAAGAAGAATAGAAAAACAACTTAAATTGAACGTGTAACAATTGCTCCTCCAGTTAGGTCTGAAAAGAAGGTATTATCTACAGACCAATATTTGAAAGCTTTCAGTAGCATCTTTTCCTTTAAAAAATGCAAATAAATACAAAATGTGAAAAAAAAAGTACAATTGAACTTGTTTTCAAGTATCATTAGCTACAATCTAGAGACAGATCTTTCATGAAACATCCTGTGGTCCCCTGAATCACAAACAAAGTATTGTTCTTCTGTCCCACATCTATCCAAAATAAACTTTACACTCAGCTTTCCCAAATGAGATCAGCAGAGCCAGATAGAAACTCTTTCAGCCGTTTTCTCACGCTTGCAGGACAGATTATTTGTCATCACACAAGACATGATTATCCATCCCAAACATCGTCAAGATAAAAGGGGCATTAACATCAGTGGGGGCTGTTTGGTGTTGATAGAAAAACAATGGAAGACAGGACACATGAGGACAGATGTCTGTGCTGTCTGACACATGAGACACACGGAAACATAAGCAACAGATGTATCCTGTTTTTAGTTTCTCTTCTAATATAATCTTCAAATCTAAGACTTTCACTTTCATTCCATCTGTAGATTCACACGAAATGCAAACAAAAGGACATTTTCTTATCAACGTAGATGTTGGATGATGGGATTTTAGCACAAAAACAGCTTTGATAGAAAGAAGCTGCACTAATCAGCTGTTCTGGAGATCCTGATAACGTCAAGATGCCTCAGCAACTGAAGAGCTCCATCTATTGGTAAAAAAAACGAGAGCATGATTCCCCTGTTCTGAGGTTGGCTCACCATCACAACATGTAACGGATCTAAACCCATTCATCACCATCAAATCATTACTCTGACAGTATTGTGCTAGCAAGTGATTCAGATAAATATCTACAGTTCAACCTTATTACAGCTGCTGCCAGTAAAACAGCCACTGGCAAGGGGTTAAACTGATGTCTGCAGTTTAGTCTTTTACTTAGAAATTCTACGAAATTTCTATGAAAAATTATGACTTAGATGTAACAAAAAAAATAAATAAAAACATTGTCATATGATGTTGTGGCCATGATGGACAGAAACAGTAGCGTCTTTGAGTCCGACTGCTGTTTCAGCAAAGTCAGTCACCATAAACCAAATATATCCAGCTGGAAACCCGTCGCCTTTTTTATTGCTTCTGTGCACAACATTTAACTTTTGACAAAGAATGTGAGATAGTTTTAAAGTCATATGAGTCAACGCATGTTATCAAATCTTTTACTTGATACTTCCAATTCTCCAATGCTAATATTTTACCCACATTCTAACAGAAAATGTGTTTTTGCTGTTCTGTGCTTTGGTCTTACAAAGAACCAGAAAAATCTGTTCACCTGTAATGTAAATGTTAAGTTCAGCTCTTGGTTTTTTTTTTTCTCCCTACTTCTGCATTAGTGACTATTTGACATCTGGTCAAATACTGCAGTGGTTCCCAACTTAGTTTTCCTCAGGCAAATACTAAAAAGCCATTGACCCTGTGCTGAAACCGTACTTGCTTTTATACTTTCAAAAGTGAGATTCTTGCCATAAATAATGCATCTGGCTGAGTCCTGTCCTTCCATGGAAGGAAAGTTAAACTAAACAACATAGCCTTATGTAAAATAGGAGACAATGTGTGGACATTAATCACAACTTTGAATGTTCAAAACCTCAGGGGTGGGTCCCAGACCCTAGGTTGGGAACCACTGAAATACTGCATATGCAGCATTCAACACCGAGCGAGTGCTGTACAAGTGACATTTTCCTTCTTGCTGAAACAGAGTGAAGTTCAAAACACCTCTCGAGCAATGTGAGGGCTTAAACAGATTATGTGGGACTTGTAATCTCTAAATGTCAGAGAAACCCCTCCTCAGGAAACCAGTAAGTAATAATCAAAGACTGTAAAGCACAAAGACACGTTTTATTGTTTGAAAGTTCAAGTCTCTTGGTTCCCAAAAACACCAGAGTAACACAGGAAACTGGATGTTGGAGATCAGGTCTGCTCCCTCTGTCGAGTTTAAAGACAGACCATCATGAACACACCCAGAGCCTCATGAACTGCACCCTGGTCTCCCAGACAAAAGACAAAACAAAGTTCACAAGTCTATTATGCTCTTTACAAATATTTCTGTTCTCAAAACTTTCAATTGTTAAAGACTTTGCAGTCTGAAAGAAGACTATTTAATGTGATTATAAACCCCACAGAGATGATGTTCTTAGTGACTGGGAGCTGTTGGGAGTTCCTGTGGTATTCTTCTGGCAGCACGGAGAACTTCTGAAATGTTGACTTTGTCTCCAAATTCCATCTCTCTGTGTTCAAAATGTACTCCCTGCAGAAGAAAAACATTTGTATTTAGTCTGATTTCAGGTCCATTTTCACCATCAGAATAATAATAAACATTTTTTTACCTGCTGTCCTTTTCCGATGACAAAGACCCCACCGAGGACAAAGCCCTCTCCAAAAACGTTTCCCATGAAGCCTTTCCTGAAGGCCCTGAGGCCATTCAGCCAAACACCTAAACGCACAAACGCCAGCAGCCCCATCTTCCGCTCACGGGGCCCATAAAACCGCCTCTGCAAGCACAAACAGAACCCTTCAGTCAGTCATGCAGAACTAAACATGTTCTCAACCACAGAAAGACTTCAGTGTATTCATGAAGAACTGGATGAATCTGGTGTGAAGATAAAGTTCTTCTGATTCAGAGGGGGAAAAAAAAATTAATTAAAAAGTTCACCTTTTCATCCAAGAAAATCTCCCCTTTGAAGTATGGTCTGAAGTTCTGGACCTCGGTGCCGACGTCCTCCTTCACCACAGCATACAGAGGAACCCCGAGCTGATCCAGCTGGGGTTTCAGAGAGGACAGCTCTGCAGCCTCCTGCAGCCAAGAAACACAGGAACATTACAGCCCATCTGGTCTCTTAGATGCATAATTTCTATCATTTCTTGACTTTAGACAATTCATTTCCAAATGTTTCAGTTTCAGGGATAAAATGTTTGAATTAAAAAAAACATTTAGAGGAAGTCTTAATATCCTTAAAAACACCTTTCACACTCTTAAGAGACAGAACAATGCCAGACTTACAGAATTCAGAGTAAAGATCTCAGACATCCCACATAGACACATTTGGGTTTAATACTGGCAATTAGACACTTGAGGCTATGTTACAGCAATGTAAGTGTCATGAGGTCAGGATTTTTAAGGCCAGATGAGGCCCAAATACAGCATGTTGCCTTTGACAACATAGGTTTCAGCAAGTGTGGAGAACCAGGTAGGCAACAGGGCCTGAAGAAGATGCAAATTTGGGCTGCATCTATAGGAATGTGGCAAAGTTTAGGCAGCCGTGCTCACTGTGAGTCAATACAGTCACTTTAAAAAGCCAAATACTGATGAATACTTCTCAGACCATCCAGAGGTATGACCGGATTGGACATAAAAAAAATAAAAAAATAAAAAATTTTTTTTTGATTTTTCTTGTGAACAAGCTTGAGGAGTCAGTCCCATGAAGAAGTTTACCTACCTACCCCCCCCCCACCAGTGCTCTCAGTAAGCATTACCTCTCTGCACAAAAATCATCCGGGACGTCGCACCGCCATGATCACAGCTCCAGTTCTGTCCCACAGAGCCTTGGCCTTGAATGTCTTTATTTCTGAGGAAACAAACGGGGGGAAAGGGCGACAGTTGTGCAACAGATTAGGTTCATAACAAATCCCTGCAACACAAAGACTCCTTTCAACACATCCACACACATTAAATAAGTAAAAAACAAACAAACACCCTCATATCATGATTTGATGGGTCACATGAATCTTACCTCCTGTCAAGGTTTTGAGCTCAACCTCCTCTAGATGTTTTATAGAAGCTTTCAGCGGCGGTGTGAGAAATATGTCGGTGAAGAAGTTCAGGACACCAGTGATCAAGGCCCCCGCAGCGGCCACCGCGTCACCTACCAGCCCCATCGTGATTTCTCTTTTCTGCTCGTGTTTCTTCTTCACTGCATCTCGGTTCCAAAAGCGCCTTTAAATTCCAACTCAACTCAACCTCCCAGTATTTCCCAGGCCAGCCCTCTTTCCCTCCCTCCCCCGAGATTCAGATCAGAGCAGATCAGATGGTCTAATAGGACGCAGCTGGGTTTGATCGGTGACGTCACCATTAGATTAAATCATCCAAAGGAAAACAGGAGATTCTGAGAGTCATGGTTATGCAGCGTGGTTGGTCCTTCTCCTGCTCAAAGGTCAAGGAAGAGGCTGGAAACTGCAGCGTCACCCGCCAAACAATTAGATCAGACATGACAGCAAAACATGTGTCAAGCTTATAAAACTCAAAGAAAGCATCTGTGTTGCAGGAAATAAAGACTTTACACAGTCTCAGCTGTGGCTGGAAAAGACTGTAATCAAAGAACAGCAATAAAGATCATTTCTTTAAAGTTAATTCATGAAAATAACTAAGATAAGTATGATTACAGATTCACCCTGAGTCTGTCATTATAAGAAGTATGAACTTTATTTATAACTTTAGCCTTATCAAGTGAACATTTTAAGCACATTTACAAATTCTGAATATATTTTTTTAAATACTTCTTTAAGCCCTCAGGGCTGAAAAAAAACCATAACATAATTGCTTATTGGAAAGAATAATTAAACAGGACAATAGTATTTATTTTCAACTGTTACTCAAAGACCGAGAGAGTTTAGACCCCAATGTTCACAACACAATAACGAAAATGTGTCTTAGTGCAAAGCAGCATGGTGTTATTCTCTGTCAAATAGAAGAAAGCAAAAACAACAAAAGCAGGTAAGGACAGAAATTTCTCTCTTTTATTGCAATTCAGTAACAGATAATTTTTTGTACATTGGGAATACATTCTCTGGGGACTATAGATGTCCCTACTAGACACAAAGAATGTGAATAATGAGCTTTATTATTGTGGAACAGTTCTTCATTTAAGTTTGCGTCTGTCTCTAAATTTCTTTTCTGAAAATATGTCCAGGGCTTGAAAGTTTAATGCAAGTGTTACTAAAAAAAAACGTGAGCATGAAAAGACCAAATGAATGAGAGTGATGTACATACACAAGCAAGGTCACAATTACCTGAATACTCAGACTATAATATTATTAAGAATGGATCTAAAAGATGGATCAATGGCTGATCGGCCTGATGGACTTGCTCAGTTATGGCTTCCTTCTTTTTCCTCTTCCTGAAAATAAATATGAAGCTTTGCTATAAAATTTCTCAAAACTGTCTTCTTTCATGTCTGGCGTGTGACATCAGACTTTTCTGCTTTCCTGCTTTGGCGACTTACATGGTCTCTCGCTCTGCACTGCTCCCTCTGCTGCCGGGTCACTCTCAGCCGGAGCCGAGCTATCAGCGGTCTCGCTCCCGGACTGCCCCTCTGTCTCCTGAGATGAGGTGGATCCCAATAAATGTCAGTGAAGCATTAAACAGTCATGTCTTGTGTTCCTATCTCTAGAATCCGAACAGACATTTTATAATCAATGTGTTGAAAGTTTGCAAAGAGTAAAAAAAGGAAATATTCATCATCTTCAATAGTAAAAAAAAAGAAAAGAAAGTTAAACGAAACAATCAGTCACCTTTTCCTGTTCCTGAAGAGGAGGGGAATTTGTTTTTTGTGCTTCTTGTTCGGTGTGAGTCATGTTTTCTTCTTGGTGATCTTCTGGAAACGTCTCTTTTGGTTCTGGGTCCTCGGTCTGCAGAGGTGAAGCTGCCTTCACTTGGATGGAGTCTTCATGTATATCAGTTTCTTCCTTATCAGCCTTTTTGATGAGTAAAAAATGTAAACAATGAAATAATAGAAAACACAAACGCGCTGTGATTCCTGAAAAGCAACACAAAGTTTTACGGCATGATGGCAACAACATTTAACAAAAACTATGAAAATAAATATCTTAACTAACTGCACAGACGTTTACTCGTGGACAAACTAAATATTTTTGAAGCATTTGAATTTAAACTCTATCAGGATTTTTCCTGTTCACCAGCTCTTCTGCTCTCTGCTGGAAGTCTTCTTTGTTTTCAAGCTTCTGATTCTGCATTGTTACATCCCCTCTCACTCGTTGGCACGACTACCTCTTATGATGAGGCTTCAACAAAAGTTCCAGTTAAACAACAAATAATAGTATCTTGTTTCTGAGCTGACCTGCAGGAGCCAAACTAAAAGCTGCTCCTTCTTCAAGCTCAGCTTTTGTTAACACTGTGCTGAAAACTGGCAAAGGATAAAAAGGGAAATATTTGGCCATTTACAGGAGATAAATAGTCAATTAAATATGAATGACCGCCACCTCTTCCTGGTTCTGGTGAGGGGGAGAACTAGATTTTTGTGTTTCCTGTTCAGTTTCTGCCATCTGCTCTTCTTCTTTCTTTGGAAAAGTCTCCTCTGTTGTGAGGTTTTCACTCTGAGGAAGTGAGACTGTGTCCACCGTGAAGGAGTCTTCAGCTTTATCTGTCGTTTCTTCCTCGACCTTGTAGTGAAAGGTAAAAAAAAGTGTTAGATTACGAAGTGCAATGATCCTGTGACTCTCCCTTCTCTTAGCCTGACTTGTCTTTCTTCTCTTAAGTTTTTCTTCTGGCCTGCCAACTTGAACTTGGGCTCCCTTTGCTCATAATCTTCCTCACCACTCTGTCCATAATCTTTTCTTGCACTGGGTCCTGACACATGGCAAAGTGAATCCTCAGACTGAGCCACAATCATCTGCATCACCTTGTCCATGTGTCCAGAGTCAAAGGTGTGATGGTTTTGTTTGCTATCTGTGTCCTCTGTATCATTTGATATGAAATCACTGGCATCTTGTCTGGGAGTGGATCGCAGTTGGTCAATTTTTTCAGGATCAGCAGTTTCAGACTGTTCTTCCCCCTGTAGAGCGACACAAAATTGAATAATCAGAAGCACAAAAAAGACATTTTGCAACCTGTTTAGCAGCATCTGACCTAAATAATATTGTACTTTTTTTTTTTTTTGTCAAAATTTTTATTATCATCACACTAAACTGTATATCTGTATAAGATAATGTAATATAACTTAGTACTCTCAACCTTTTCCTTATCTTGGTTCACTTCCAAAGCTTCTTCTTGATTGACGTTTGCCTCTTCCTCATCTTTCTCTTCAACATGATCCGCAGTTGGCTCCAAGTTTGTTTTCTCTTCTTCCTTAAATTATTACATTCAGTCATTCTGATGTCAATTTTGACACCATTCGAGGAAAGTTGTGCACAGTTTTAGTACAACCTTTGACACCCTTCTCCCACCACCAAAAACTTCCTTAACAACAGTCAGGGATAAAAAGCAAAGACCACAAGAGCTCATTATTTTAGAGTTAATATCAAAGGGCAGACACTTCCAGAAAAAAGCTGATTTGAGATCTAATTTTACCACCTCGTGTGTACTGCCATTTTTCTGGGCTTCAGATTGGGGTTCGTCTGTGCCTTTGTGGTTTTCTGGGTTTGGAGTGGATGGTTTCTCTTCTTTTAGAGGTTTGTTATCCTCGGCAGCCTCTGTTGCGGTTGCTGTAGGTGCGTCGGACTCTGTCGGTTTCTCAGAGATCTGTCGATATGTTGACACGTACATGCTCTGCAAGACTTTTCTCAGAATGTCTTGTTAGGAGTTAAATAATTACATTAAATTGAAAGCAAGTAGTGAGCATTATCACAGGAGAAAGGTGATAGTATAGGATAATTAGAGGTAAATATGACCAGCTAATGACCAGACACATGAGAGAATACTAAAAAAAAACAAAGCAAAAGTGACATCAGGCCCTGAAAATATGAAAATAGAAATCTAGTCCATTTATTTGTGCTCAAGGTCTGAGTCAAAACACAAACTAAGAGTGAAAAAGAGAGATTACTTTTTTAGATTCTTCCAAGGCCTCACTGATCTTCTCCTCGTCCTCCCTCAGCCTGTCCTGGTGTAATCCCTCCTCTTTGGCTATGGCCCTCTCCTGCTCCAGAACAGCTAAATTAGCCGTTTTCTGTAGATAAAAATGTGACACAGCGAGACTTTTAAATGTGGAGAAATGAGCTGCCACCAAACATTTTTGGCTCTCTTGTTAACTTCAAAGTTGACATTTGTAACTGACACCATTAAAAGGACTGTAAAATGTTTGACCTTTAGACCTTTCATGTCTCAAAAGCCAGAGGCAGCCATATATCTCTAGACATTCAGGACTATGTGAGCGACTAATGACCTAGAAGTAAAAGGTGACTGGGTTTTTGTTGCCATGGACCATGCAGGCTTAAATCCTTCAGCCTGATGAGCTTACATGGTCTAAGTCTGTTATCCTTCAATAGCAATCAAACCCTGTTTAAAGATCGGGGTTTTAATGTGGTGGCAGTAACCACAAAGGTACAAAGGTAACTGTAATACTAGCAGCATGATAGCTTGAAGCCGCATTTGCACATTGAATAATCTTCATGTGGTGGATGGAGTCATGTGCTTCATTTGTATTTCAGCATTCACAAACTAGCCCAAGGTTATTTTTCTGCTGAATTTTAATGTAAGAATTAAAACAATGTGTTACAAATGTAGATAATATGTCATGTAGCTAAATTACTAAGTCTAGGAGACTGTAGAGTAGTAGATTCTGGAGAGGGACTATAGTAATAGTACTTGTAGTGATAGGCTAGTACTTATGGGATTTTCTTATTTTTATAGGGTAAAAGATTTAAAAAATAGAATCCCATCTAATTTCAGTGTGAGTATATCATATTTTATGTATTTGTATAGCCCTTTACAATAACCAAAAGGGACCTGTGCTTTACAACAGATCCATAAAAAGCATGTAAACGCAACTCAATATAAAGCATATAAAATTATATGATAATTTATGTAAACAAAACGAATAAATAAACAAACTGAAAAAATAAAATAGAAAACCCAGGACATGGCAAGAAACCCATGGATTTAGGAACTACATATTGCCTCATTGGGACTATGTGGTGTAATGCTGCACCCTGCTGATAAGACAACCAAACAGCAGCTTACCTCTTTCTCGTATTCAACATTTGAGTTGTATTTATACAGCCAGTGAGCCAGATACTGGATGGGGTCCACGGGTCGCCGCTGGGCGACTTCAGCAAGTCCCTCCGGGAGACATTTCCCAAGGTGTTTCTTTATATACTCTGAGTCCATGTTAGGATTTATTTATCTATTTAAAACGAATACCTACAGAAGAACTTATATCAGGGGAGAAAGATAAACGCGTTGTAAGGTAGCTACTTCAATTTTGAGTTGCTCGAAGCTACAAAACGCTTTCGTCAAACATAAAAACCGAGGTCAGTTAGCTTGAATGTAAACGGAAGTTAAAGTAGTATTTTTCTCTTTCTTCTTAAGTTTAGCTACAAAGCATGTTTTACTGTAAAAACACAGTTAATAGTTCAACCTAAACTTCTGCAGATATCTACATAAAAACGACCTATTTCATTGCGCTTTGCTTGTAGCAGTTTTGTTTCCATGGTAACGGTCCTACATTATTATGTTTCCCCCTCAATCTTTCTAAGTAGTTCCTACTTAAGATTTCTATTGCTTCTGCATTTAGGCCTACATAAAGTAAACATAAAAACATAATTCTAATTTCTTACAATATATCATCTTACAGTCTACCTTTTTAGTTAAAAAACAAACAAACAAAACAAACAGAAAATAACAATTTGGTCTGTAGAAGTGCAGTTTAAACATGAGTTTAAAGGTAATAAACATTTGTTAATCTATAGATTTCATTTACTTATTCTTCTTAAAGTTAAATTTTATCAATATAGAATACTTTCCCCTGTTTGTCTGTATTCTGTGCAGTTGCTAAACCCACATTTCCAGCATGGGATTAATTGGGAAAAAGAAAAAAAGGGAAGGGAAAATAGAGAAATATTGTCCATTAGAATTAGATATTTATTTCAAAACATGATTTCCTTTGAAAGTATTGAAGCAAGAAGTCTCCTGAAAAACGGTTGATGTTCATTAAAACCTTATGTGGCCAGCATCTAAATCGAAGCCTGAGACCAGAAAGAGTGCAAACTGTTTGCAGAATTTAGGCAAGGCAATGCAAGGGAAGTTTATTTGTATAGCACATTTTAAGTACAAGGCAATTCAAAGTGCTTTACATAAAAGCATTACAGTGCGGTGCAGAATAAGCCAAAAAAGTACACTAAAAACAAACTTTAAAAAGAAATTAAACACATTAAATAAAGACAGAAAAAGCTCAAATAGAATTAAGTAAATTCAAGAAATAAAAGTTACAGTGTGAGGAATTAATAGTTGTTTTGGTAAAAGGCAGCAGATAGAAAATTTTTTAACCTTAATTTATATAAGGTGAGAGTTTTCTCGGAGTTTGTTCCACATGTGAGGAGCATAAAAACTGAAGGCTGCCTCTCCGTGTTTAGTTCTGACTCTGAAAACAGAAAGTAGACCTGACCCTGAAGACCTGAAGTATATTGTTAGTTCATAACAAACCAGAAGAAGTCAATTCTTTAATGAATAGCAGGCCAGTGTAGATCTGACGACTGTAGTTATATGATCCACTTTCCTGGTCTTAGTGAGGACTGGATCAGCAGCATTCTGGACTAACTGCAGCTGTCTGACGGACTTTTTAGGGAGACCTGTAAGGACAGCGTTACAGTAGTCTAGTCTACTAAAGATAAATGATGGACAAGTTTTCCTAAATCCTGTGGAGACATCAGTCCTTTAATCCTCAATATGTTGACTTCACAACTGTGTTAATGTGACAACTGAAGTCCAGGTCTGAGTCCATGACTACACCCAGATTTCTGGCTCTGTTGGTGGTTTCTTACTTAGCTGTTTGAAGCTGAGTGCTGACTTTTAATCTTTCGTCTTTGGCTCCAAGAACTATTATTTCAGTGTCGTCTTCATTTAACTGCACAAAGTTCTGGAACATCAAATCTTTAATTTGATCAATGCATTTGATCAGTGTTTGGATCGGGCTATATAGTCTACTGATAGTTCTGTGAATTAGTAATTTCTCCAATTCATTTATATTTTTGTTTATATTTTATTGCCTCATTTTCCTGCTTAGGGTGCCCTCACAACCCATTAAGCGGCAGAAGATGGATGGATGGATTTTTAATATTAATTTTACAAGTATACAATAACCAAAACAAATAATAAGCAATCCATGAATATAAAAGCAGCAGGTACAAGAAACAGAAAAATCTTATATGACTTGCTTTTCTCTTAATCATGGTATAATATATGTTGCTATCTCCAATTAAGTAATTTTCCATAAATCCTGCAAACACCATTTAATTGCAAACTGTACCATCAACCTTATTTGAATATGTTTATATAAAAATTCCTTATTTTTCTTAAGAGATTTTTTAAATCAAACCATATTTGAACAACACATTACTAGATTATTCAACATCTCATGTTGTTTTAGCATACATGCTTTTTAAATCAAATATATGAAGCTCTCACCATTAGATCTTATTATGAAGATCTATTTCTGGCTTTATTAAATGTGTAATATAGGCTACTCAAAACCTAGATTAAATACTGCAGGAATGGGTTATATTTGCTTCCTACATCTGTATTAATAAAGCTTGCGGAACAGGTATCTCTGAGAGCTACCGCAATTTGATGTGCTGTGCACTTTGTCCTGAAAGCAGGCCAGTATACCCACATGGGAGAGGAGAAGGTGGGAAAATTACAGCAGGCTCTGTTTCCAAGAAACAGATGACACCCAGTTAACGTTCGTAATCACAGATATCATTTTCCTTGTATAAGCATACTACACACCTTTCAGCCGAATATAGACATCACATCAACAGGACTGATCCAATCAGATTGTATGAATTATACTGATGCGGCTCCATCCTTTGAAATATACAGTTTTTCCCTCTATTTAAATGGAATAAAATATTTGATCACTTTACAAAGTAAGTTGTGAATAATGTGATTGAGTTATGATCCGGTTTCATGTATTGAAACTCAGCAAGACATATCACAGATTCACATGTGATCTTTACTTTAATTATTATAAGAGGAGAAAGTGTTCATATTCTAACATTGTGTATAATTTTTCCACAGACCTTATGAAATAATTTAATAATCCAAATGCAATAATTCAGATTCAGAATCATCACCTTCACACATCTTACTGCCATCTGGTGGTTTTTATGAGCAGAAAACCCTACAAAACACTTTCCTACACTCTTCATAAGTTTCAAGCCTTGGGCTTGGGGATATACTTCTTTCAAATTAAGTATCTAAATAACTTTCATATAGATCTATGATATAGTTGGAAATTTGAACCATTGACATTCTTGCTGTGAGGCAGCAGTGCTAACCACCACACCACCGTGCAGCGAAATACTTCAATTTGTGAAATGGCTCTAAATATACACAACCAAATTACAGAGTCCTCACCGGTACTGGATGGCATTAAACAAAAAGAGGAGGAACGAGACCCATTGGAAATCTGGAAATCTGGTAAAGAATATGGTTTGTAATTTACTTGAAAAAAACAACAACAAAAAAACGTTGCCTGGTCTGATGAGTCTCAATTTCAGCAGCAATTTTCAGATGGTAGGGTCAGGATTTGGTGTAAACAACAACAAGGCATGAATCCATCTTCCCTTGTATCAACAGGCATGGTGGTGATGTGATGGTGATATTATCTTGGCACACTTTGGGCCCCTTAGTACCAACTGGGAATGGTTTAAACAACCTACCCGAGTATTGTTGCCGACCATGTTCATCCCTTTATGATCACAATGTTTTCATCTTCTGATCGCTTCAGCAGGATAATGCACCATGTCACAAAGCTCTAATCATCTGACATTACTTTATGCCAATGGCTTCCACATTCACTAGATCTCAGTCCAATAGTGATACTTTGAGATGTGAAGAAACAGGAGATTCTCATCATGGATGTGAAGGTGAAAAATCTGCAGCAATTAGGATGATATCTGTGAGGAGTGTTTCCAACTCCTTGTTGGATCTATGCTATGATTAAGGTCGTTCTAAGGGGAAAGGAAGGTCCAATGTGTACCTAAGTAACAAGGTAAAGGAAGAGCTCTTAAATTGTCCATAAAACTGATGGCAAAATAATAAAATCTCATGACTTTTCTTGAGCTCACCAATAAATGTAGGATGGATCTTAAATCCTTCCAAATGCCATACCTTCATTTAACCTTACTCAATATTTGTTAAAAACCCTGAAGATAACTTGGGGTGTACCATATATTTCCATAATCATGTATAGAATTCTGCATCCAAACATATATTTGTTGGGTTCCCAAACAAATTTCAGTCTTTTATTTATAATGTAATTCCCCTTTCACTACATTCTTAGAGTATTAAGAGCTTTCTTCACTTTCGTGCATGTATTTTTAAATAGTCTGCTTCTGTATGACTTGCTTATTTTACATTCATATTAATGCCATTTTAAATATTTCAACCTTCAATATGATCAAATAATTAAATCCTAATTACTAATCATTTAATGTGCTACTGTGCTACACTTTCTAAACCCCATATGGCTTTTCTTGTATAGATTTGTCCAGAGTCTGACTAGATATAATAGGCTACATGATATTATGAATTAATGAAGTGAGAAATTAAAAAGCAACAAACACATCATAAACAAGCTGAAGGTGCAACATCTGATCCGTAACGAAGATCTTGTATATGAGCATCAGCGGGGACGCTTTCAGGTGTGAGCTTCTGCGATCTGCAGCGGCTGATCTCTGCGATCTTCCGGATCATACCGGCTTTTTCACTTTGTGGCAAGACACTTGTTAATGCGCTCAAGCGACCTGAAACGCGCGCGTGAGCCACCAGCTGTGTGTAGGGAACAGGGGGCGATTCCGCCGCCGCCGCCGCCGAAGTGTCAAAGGTCTGATCTGATCCTACCTGCAGGGACTCCTCCAGTTTCACTGCAGAACGCCACCGTGCGTCAGTAACAGCTGTCCCGTAGCCTCGCGCCGGTTTGTGTCGCCTGCCACAAGGGGAGACTTACGTCCTCGGTGGACTTAACGGAAGACCTTTTTATTTTTTAATTATTATTATTATTATTATTATTATCCCTTCCAAGTGTCGAGGGTTCTGTGGAAATATTTTTGTCATCGTGCAAGGTAACACGCCACCTGCCCGCTGCTGTCTTCCACGATGGCTCCTGCGTGAACTTGAGGGTAAAAAAGTTCCCTGCTCCAGAATCGAGGGGTTTCACTTGCAAGCTCGGTATGGCTTTGATGATTATTTACGTTTTGGTGCTCTGCTGGTGAGTTTATTTTTACGTGTCCCTTCTTGGAATGAAATGGACTATTTTGGCATCTTGTAGATTTTAAGGTGGCAGGCGGCTTTCTGTAGACCCCCCCACCTTCTCTTTTAGGGGTGAAGCGGCAGATTTCTGCCAAAAAATGAAGTAATGATTGGCTGATTTTGACATTTTTATAGTTTGAAAACTGTTTTTTTGGTGTAGCCTTTATTCCAGTCAGAAACAAATTAGGATGGTGTTTGTGTTTTACTGGTGGCAAATAGTTATTTTACGCCACTGAAGAGAGCATATCAAACATTTTATAGAGAAATAAGTAATTAAACATCATCATGAAACCCTCATCTTCCAGGTGAATGCTCATCTCCTCTAAGAGAGAGCGTGGCTTTAATGTCCAATGTGGACACTTTGCAACCTTCTCACCCTCCATTATTCCTCCTCCCACAGGGGGCAAGGTTTTATATTTAGCCCATGTGTTCATAGCAGATGGGCAAGATACTGTGATGCTGTGGATGCTCATACCCAGCCATGTTGGCCCTGTTGATGATGTGGGACTATGGAGACAGTCCTGCTCCACACAGGCGAAGCAGATCTTTAGACACCATGGAGGACGTTTAGGCTGGTGTTCATTTTAGACCCTGTCAACAGTTCATCTGAAACTCTTTCTATAATGGATGGACTCCCATAGAGGACGTCCAGTAGTTGGGCTTGCATTAGAGCCATTTAATGGTGTTTTTTTTAATGTTATAATGTGCGCTTACTTTGTATATTCCATGAATTGCATTAAGTATTTTTAATGCACAAACCAAACGTGATCTGGTCTTTGCTGTTTCTTCTTCTGACTTTCGTGTGTCATTAATTTTTGAGATTTATTCCATGCATGTGGTGCAAATACTCGGACTTTTCTGTTGTTTTCCTGTGCCCGAGTGTGTCTGGGTGTCTTGCATCTCATATTCTTGGACACAGAAGGTGTCGGTTTTGAGTTTCTTTCACCAAGTGAACCCATGTGACTGCTTGGCCAGGACTGTGTATTCCAGTGTTTTAAAAGGTGAAGTAAAGGAAAAGTAGGTTCCCTCGAAAAATCCAGCTTCTTATGCATCAGTGTACCATAGACATTGCAAACAGAACGAAATAAAGATTCTTATGTCTCTGACATTTTGAACATAAGCAGTTTCTTCATGGACATCTGTGTTTTTAAGGCCTGGACTGGTGTTATGAATATGATAATAGCTCCCTCAGTCCCATGAGCTGGATGGAATACTCTCCATATTACTTCCACAGATTTATCTGCTCAGATTTCTGTGCAGTGTGTGCAAAGGCCAAACGGGTCGGTTTGAGACAGCAGAAATCTGTCTAGAAGCTTGTAGGCTTTATTGAAGAAAACTTCTCTTGTTCTTCCAAAATGCTGTGGCTTTGTACGATAAGGGTCATATCTGTTAGTATTGATTGGCTACAGGTGCATGGTTTAGCTATGTTCTTTAATACAATTCAGAATGTTTTAATCTCTAGATCTATAAATCTTCGTCAGTGACACCTGGCTTACACCAGATCTTCACAGCTCCTGTATACACAGTGATAGAGGTAGACCTCAAATAACAGCAGCTGTCCTCTTGGCAGCAACACAATGCACGTAGGGATGAAGTGCAACTGAGTCTGCGGTGCACACATCTGATAAAGACATTAAAAAAAAAAAAAGAAGGAATATCCAGAGGGTCTGACTGAGGTGATTATTATTAGTCTTGATTGACTGAGCAGACATTTGTGATTTTGGTCTGGTAGTAATGTACAATGACATGATGGGAAGTAGCAACAGGTGGGGAGGCCTGTTTTCATGCTGCTCCCTGCAGGGTTTGAAATACAGAGTAAACTGGTGGGTGACAGGGTGTAGAAGCAAGCTGCGAGAAAGCAAGCAACAGTGTTGGGATTTGACCCCGTGAGAAAACAAGGAACAGGAGCATGGCAAATGCCAAAGGACGCGTGGGATAAAAGCCCTTGTTTGTTTAGCAAATCTGCCATTTACACCTCCGCTAGATTCCATCCGGGATACATTGTGCTATATGTGTTACGACCGCCAAACATCTTAAGGGATTTAGAGTTAAACCAACAAGTCATTATTAAAAGTATTTGTTTAAATCTCTACGTTAACCAAGGAATGGTGTAAATATTTCCTGAAGTGGAATGCTCTGATCTCCAAAGGTGTAATTGCTATTCTTACGATGACATTAGGGCAATCTGAATGCTTGACTCAAGACAAGCATGTCTCTGAGAACACCCTCTCTTTCTGTATGAACTCAGACTGCCCTTGTGACAAAAGCCAAAAGCTAGTTGGGCTTGTTTCCGGAGGTGAATATTGGCATTCACATTCCGCGGTGGGCTAGTGTAACGAAGGGGTGTCTACATTACCCTCTCTATATCCTCAGCCGGAATGTCACAGGTCACATGGCCTTCACTGACATGCAAGCTGATATATATATTACTGTCGGGGAAGGCTTCTGAAATCTAACATTCCCTCCCTCTTCCTCGGTTTGTTACCAAACCACTAGTGTGACAGACTGAGCTCGGTCAGCTGTCTTTAGCTTGGCTCTCAAAATGAAGCCTCTGCTGGAGAGTCACAAACTAAGTAGGTAAGAAAGACTTTCAAGATGACTATATTTATGCTTATATATAGAGGAATATGCAACACAGATTATACCAGTGGTTTCATACCAGCACAGCTGGGATCCTTGACAAGAAAACACAATACCGGTTGAGGCCCTTTGCTGCAAATCAGATGTCAGTAAGTTAATAGTAGCTCCACATTTCACAGATGATGTCATTCAGATAACTTTTTTAGTTACGCAGTAATAACATTATACATAATTTAGCAACAGGGTTGCTTCTAAGAACTCTGAACAAAATTGGTAATCTTTAAGATTTTTTTTCTTATTTCCTCAGTTTTAATCTGGCAACTCCGCAATATAACGTAATGAGTTTGTTCATACGTCCAAAATGTTGTAATGAATGGCTACAAAGAGGAAATGACACCGTACCTCTAGACTCTAGGGGAATCCCAACTCATGAATAGTACTCTGTAAGATTTAACATATAGATTTTTGTAACCATGAAAGCTGTTGAATTCAAACTTAAGCTGCATCTGCCCAGTTTTCACGGCCTTCCTTTCGAGTTAAACTAATTTATCATTCTAGCAGTTTTTACTGTTATTTCTTATTAATTGTTGTTTTTTTTGTTGTTCTTATTCTCTGACGTACTTTGGTCAAACTTGTTTTTTTTTTTTTTCATGTAATATATAAATAAAAGTAACTTAGGGGAACAGGGTATAACCTTGTTTACATTTGGTATTAACATGTGTCTTGGCTGACTCAGTTGTACGTGAACAGAGCCAAACACAGGTTTGAATGCACTCAGGGTGGATTGATGACACATTCAGATCCAATCTCTCCGGCCACACTCTGCTGCCAGCTAATTTGAAATAGTACAGCTCAGACAGGTGGCAATAAATTCAAGAAACAATGTCTGGGAGCACTTTTGGTGGGAAAGTATTGATCACCGGACTATTAAGATGTGTTATAGAGAACTGTTTCACCAACTTCATTTTGTTATAATTGTTGCTGTTGATTATACCTGCTGCGGGGAGTGTATGAAGTGTGTATAAAGTGTATAAGATTACAAGAATCTCAGCCTTTCAACAATATATCACATCTGCGCACAGAACATTATGTGTATAATTTAAAGGTGCAGTGTGTAACAAAATAAAAAGGTCAATGACAGAAAAATATATCAATAAAAACTGTGTTTCTATTGGTATCTGATCACTTCACTAAAATAACTGTTAATATGAAATATCTTAGATAAGTTGGTTAAAATAACTTAGAATGAGCCATTTATATGTACCAGCTGTGGGTCCACATACATAGCAGCTGCCATATTTGTGCCACTTTTACTACGGTGTCTCTGAATGGACAAACTACTCTCTGTGTGAAGTGAGAACCCTCTGAACTTTAAACGACAGTACCAGCTTTTTCTGATAGGTGCTAGAGCACCGTTTGGATAAGTAACACCCATTGACTGTAAAATATATGGACGAGGCTTACCCATAGGTTTCTGAAGAGCTGAAAAGAAGCTCATTGGGAGGTTCCCACTGTCGCCATCTTGGCAACGTAACGAGACTCGTGACTCCCGGAAAACCCATAAATGGGCAACGAGGAGGCACTGAGAGGGGGGGATGTGAGTGTGGGGAGGGATGATTGACACCCTTCAAACTCTAAGCTACGAGCTAACAAAGCTAACCCGGAGCTAACGGGAGCTAACCAGCTAACGGAGGTAGGCGGGCTAAAGCTAAGG
>JBBBVU010000023.1:4666961-4692433 GCA_037177055.1 Atherinosoma microstoma | reverse complement strand
AGTTTTTTTCACCTTTCAAGGCAAAAGCCTTGATGGTCTTTCCCATTTTGACACTTTGGCTCTTTTCAAAAAGCAGCCATATTACTCCATAATACACAGCTCCTGTCTTTCTGCTTATCTGAGATCATGATCAGACATTTCCTGTAATGTTTTAGGCCTTTATGCACAGAGACTCTTTGAATGCTTTTACATAATTAGGCATGGTAGATGCTAAAAAGCAAAAACTCCAGGATGAACTCTTTGAAGGATGCTCCTTTTATACCTAATCTTGACACCCTTACTTGTCAGCAATTAATCTGATGACTGTAGAATTGTTCAGAATACTGTATTTAAGATTTTGTTTATATTCTCTAAATACAAATAAATATTTCTTTTTAAGTTTAATAATTTAAACAAATTGTCCATTTGCATATTTTAGTTTTGGTTGTTTTGTAAATAAAAGAAGGAATTCAACTTGTACAACTGAAAACTATACTTTATTCCAAACAGGCTCACGCTCTTGGAAGCCAAGCTACTCTGACCAGTAAGAAGTCGCTGAGTCATCACACAGCATCTGGGATGGCAGATGATGAACAGAACGTCAAACTAGATGAGATCGTCAAAGACTGTAATGGGAGAATCATCCCCCATGTGATGGTCAGATCGCCCACCATGAATGAGGTTAGTTGGTCTAACCACAACTAGCTTGATCAGAGGAGACTTTGAAATAATCATTTGCAGAAAGAGATCCTTTTTTCATGTCTGTTTGTTTGTTTTTTATTGTTTGATTCATATGTATTCAAAGAATTTCTAAAAATATTCTATAGTCTGCCACAGATTACGAACTCAAAGAGAAGTCATTGGACTCATTGTCCAATGAAGTCATTGTGCACAGCATGCTTCATCTGGATGAACCAGGCCTGACACAGAGATCCGCCAGCCGTGCAACTGTGGTCACAGCGACTGCCATGGATGGTAAAATGCAGTTGAAGAAAAACACTCAAAATCAAAATAACACCAAATGCCAAAAATTGAAAATGCACAGGATGAATTGCCTAAAGTTAGACGAGCTGACGATCGAACGACATAAAGCTTGTTTAAGAGCGAAGGATAAATGGAGAAGTGCCTTCATGAGACGAAAAATGCACGAGGCTCAGTATTAGATGCTCTAATGTGAGCTGTATTTTCTCTGATTATCAAGCAGTCATTAACAGTGAACACAAATGTATCCAAAGGCCAGTGCAGTAGCATTGTCTTGAGCTTCGCACAGTCATGCTAATCACATTGTGTGTAGCAGTTATCCCTGTTAAAATTCAGTGTCATGCCCTCATGGTGTAAAGCTAGGGCTATTTCAGCCAAGTACGATATGAAATAGCAAAGGCATGAATTTTAATGCCACACATAAGCTGTTATATTAAACTTATAAAGATAAGCTGTATTATCAGGTCATCTATAAATATGGATAACAGTCTAATAAGGTGGAAAACTGCCCTTTTCCTGCTCTATATCATGTTTGATGTGACTTTCCTCTTTTGTCTGTTTGTCTAGAGTTGGAGGAGGCTCAGAGGCCATGTCCACCTTGCTGGTACAAATTTGCTGATACGTTTTTGAAGTGGAACTGTTGTGAGCACTGGATTGTCTTTAAAAAGTGGGTACACTTTGTTGTCATGGACCCCTTTGTTGACTTGGCTATTACCATCTGCATTGTGCTCAACACCCTCTTCATGGCCATGGAGCACTACCCCATGACAGCGGAGTTTGACCACATGCTCTCAGTGGGGAATCTGGTAAATATTTATTCAAATTGCAGCAACATCTCAGACCTGATCGTGCCAGTTTTAGTTAAAGGAAATCTTTACTCTTTTAGGTTTTCACTGGGATCTTCACAGCGGAAATGTTCTTTAAGCTTATCGCCATGGATCCCTACTACTACTTTCAAGTTGGATGGAACATTTTCGATAGCATCATTGTGACTCTAAGTCTGGTGGAATTGGGGCTGGCAAACGTTCAGGGCCTGTCAGTCCTTAGGTCCTTCCGTCTGGTGAGACACAATGAATTTAGTTGTATCTACTGACCAAGGTGAAAGTTACTATGTTTTATTTACTACCTTTATTTGTTTCCGTCCTATGTGGGAGACAGCTTCGTGTCTTCAAGTTGGCAAAGTCCTGGCCAACACTCAACATGCTGATCAAAATCATTGGTAACTCAGTGGGAGCTTTAGGAAACCTGACTTTGGTGCTGGCCATCATTGTCTTCATTTTTGCTGTTGTGGGCATGCAGCTATTTGGAAAGAACTATAAGGACTGCGTGTGCAAGATCTCTGAAGACTGCGAGCTGCCGCGCTGGCACATGACCGACTTCTTCCATTCCTTCCTCATCGTGTTTCGCATCTTGTGCGGGGAGTGGATCGAGACCATGTGGGACTGCATGGAGGTGGCTGGACCTGCCATGTGTTTAATTGTCTTCATGATGGTCATGGTCATTGGAAATCTTGTGGTGAGTCCATCGATCATCCATCCTTTACTCATAACTTAAATCTAAAGCATGCAGAATATTCAAACTATTTTCAAACAATAAATCTGAAGGCACGAGGGCTTTGCAGAAGAAATTTATTTGTTGCTCAACGACACATTCAAAACCAAAGTTCATGACTGGGGTCTGTAAAGTTGACAAACTCTTGAAAATCTTTCCAAATCTTGTCATTTGCTTATAATTCCAGGAGGTTTTGTGGGTGGCATGTGTTTGCAAGTTATTGTTCCTCTGTCTGCTGAGGTATACCAAAGACAGGCAGATGCAGCTGGTGGAGAAACTTATTTACACCAAGGGCCATGACTGAAAATTTTCTGAACATTTGAAGCAGAATTGAGAGAATATTTTAGAGCTTCTGCTGTTTTGAAACATTTGGAAACTGCAAGCTAAACGGTGTCTTGAGCAGCACATTAAAGATGGGTGCTGACAGAAAGATCATCACCATCTGTACGATCTTTATTCAACCTATGCCCTAGTATAAAGCCTTCCAAACTTTGTGAGAGGAACTGCGAGTGTCTCAAGAATGAAAACTTTGTCCCTGACCTTTTTTTCTTGGCCTCACAGTACAAGGTCACACATGGTCGCTCTCGGACATCATTTCAGGATCATATTTAATTGCCGGAGCCAAAACAATTTCCTGTTAGGTTATTCATAGAAATAAAAAGGAAATGGCTCATTGTCAAGCATTGACTTAAGTATTGTGTCGACTACAGCTTGCCAAAATCATTGTGGTTCTTGCATCTCACTCTTTCCACCCTCCCCCTTTACTCAGCGGTATGCCTACCTTACAGATGCAAACTATATGCATTGAGATAAAGGCAAATAATTTATTTGAATGCATCAAAGGAGGAGGGTTTCTATTTAAATCAGATGACCTGAGCCCTCAAACAGCGGTTTTGACCTTGAGTATGTGCTAAGATCCGGCTCAAGTAAGCATGCTGCCGCTGAGGGAACAAACTCGGACAGCTGAGCGAGCACAGCTCAGGTGGCAGAGGGACTTGCCGGGTGTAAAGGAAAAGTCATTTGATATCAGATTCAATAGTAGTTGATGTAGAGGTAATCATATTGGTACATCAGCATGCCACCATATGGAGCAGGTTGGATGCATTTTTCAGGATAAATACTAAAGATTTGATTTATTATTTTTCTCTTCACAGTATCTTTCTCATTTGAATTTTTACAGAAAGTTCAAATTTGTTTAGTTTCTTGCTTTTTCATTGTATTTCACTTTATTCTGAGACATAGATGTCTCATAGTTGTAAATTAAAGGAATTGTGCATCAATTTTGGACAAATTTAGCAAATTCCCTTCCTGCCACAGGTTTTGAGAAGACAAATACAAGTGTAATGGTTTTACTGGCTCTTCTCATCAAAAATTAAATAACATTTTCTCAAAATGTCAAACTTTTCCTTTGAAATAAGAATAAAAAGTTTCAAATCAAAGCATTGTAACTGCTCTGAAAACAACTGTGAAATCGTGAGAGCACTTTAACCTTTGCTCTTTCTTTCTGATCACAAATCTTTGAATCTTTTTCCATTGCTTCAATGTCAGGTTTGGTTTTCGGACTGATCATTTTGTCCATCAGCCCTCTTTACTGATTCACAGCTCCTGCACTGGAATGAGAGAGATCAGCCAGCCTATGTAACTATGATAACCTGCTAAACCTGGGAGACAGGAACTGAGAAACTGGCTAACAGAGTTAAGAACCTAAAGATAGATGTGTCTGAAACAGGAGGCAGACAATGTAATATTTATTGATGTGTCATCACAGGACCAATTTCATACGTGATGTGTATGAAATTATTTTTTGTGTTTAAGTCATTACTGTTGGCACACTTCAACTCAGTTAATGATTGACTATAAGGTTTGTTTTGAGGTACAGTTTTTACAATTTCAACTTCCTTACTTTCTTCCTTACTACTTTTTTTGTCCTTCATTTGTCAAATTTCGTCACTTTATAAGACACACCACACCGGAGATATTTTCAGATAATAGCTATTTGGGAATCACCTCGTTAGTAAAAAAAATATTGTTTCTTACTCTTCAAACAGTGTTATCTTTGGCATTTTTCATACATGCAACTGAAAAAATTTGAACAAGTTGTATGTTTTTGCAACAAGTGCTTAAAGATACTATTTAAAATTCATTGAAGGATTGGTCTGAAAAAGCAGCCAATATCCAGGGAAAAACATTACAAGACCTTCAGAAGGCCAGGAGAACTATTGCTCAGGACCATTTTTAAATATTGTAAGAAAGTTTGCGTAAGAAGCAAAATGTAAGAAAATGAGGAATGGCTCAAGACTTTGATAATATTGTTTTTCTTTGATTGATACACTCCATCAGATTGCCAATTAAAGAGTTATTTTTATTTCCCGTGAAAAAACTACTCAGCATTTGGGTAGGGCCGGCTCATCGAACATTTTATGTGGCGTGCACATTTAAACACAGGATCCCGGACTGAGTTCCACCAGTTTATTGTTAGATGCTGGGAAGATTGGATGGCTTGGTCGATGATTTTGTCTGAAATAACAGGATGCATGAAAACAAAGTAAATACAATAACAGAAATGAAATGAATACAGGTAACAACCTTCCACTGAGCTGGGTTTTGCATCATCTTCATGGAAGGATATAAAATGGCTAGATATGTAACACAAACAAACGTAAATATTAACCATGGAATATTATAAGAAAATGTAAGGGAAATTAAGATTAAAGAGTCCATTTATCAAGCTATAGAGCTTCCCTTTGTTTAGGTGGTTTGGAGGGAAAAGAGTTGTGCAGGTCAGAAGGGTTGGGTCTTTCAGTATAACTTCCTGGGTGTGTAAATGAGGTAACAGGAAATGGTGTATGCGTTAATGCCAGGTAAGACGGTGGAAGGTAACTTGTGGTTTAACATCAAGTTTATGATTTTTTAATAAAGGAAAAATTTTGAAATGATGTTATTTGTATGGCTAAAAGATCAGATTTACACTTAACCTTTACTTCTCTTTCTACTCAGGTGTTGAACCTCTTCTTGGCCTTGCTGCTCAGCTCGTTCAGTGGAGACAACCTCTCGGCAGGAGATGAAGATGGAGAGATGAACAACCTCCAGATCGCCATTGGCAGAATCACTCGGGGCATTGACTGGTTGAAAGCGTTTATTATTCAAAGGATCATGCAGATTCTTGGCAGAAAGCCCCAGGATCCTGATGAGGGCACAGAGGATGATGTCGAGCCTAAAACTGAAGGAATTGAGATGAACCATTTGGACACTTATCAGACCCTCAAACTGGCAGATGGAATATTGGACTGTTCGGTTGAAAGTCAGCCCTCTAGATGTGTGCTGGACGGAGAGCTCCGTCTCAATGTGCCAATTGCGCAAGGAGAATCAGATTTTGAAAATCTGAGTGAGTACGATGAGGATGATGAAGATGATGACGCTGATGCTGACAACTCTGATGAAGATGAGAGGGATAATCAGCGGACTAAAGTAAGAAAAATAGACATCTGTCTGTCTGTGTGTTTGCTTTTCTGAACAAAGGCAGATTTCTTTAATGAT
Source organism: Atherinosoma microstoma (assembly GCA_037177055.1). Classification (NCBI taxonomy): domain Eukaryota; kingdom Metazoa; phylum Chordata; class Actinopteri; order Atheriniformes; family Atherinidae; genus Atherinosoma; species Atherinosoma microstoma. The sequence goes on along the minus strand of JBBBVU010000023.1, from coordinate 4,686,385 downwards.
GCTAATGATTTATCCGCTGTGTGATCACGCCGGCACACAAATGTTGCATGAATTTGCTCAAACGATCATATTCTATTTGATCAAAACAGATTATTTCATTTTCTTTAACAACACTGGGACTGGCAACTCGCTATCCCAACCTCAATCCTATCACAACTGGCAGGGACATAGAAAAGTGGAAGGATGGTAATAAGAATTGAGCAGGACAAGTCTCACACTAGGGATCTCTTGCATCCAGAGATCCCTAGTCTGCAGTTAGGCAGACCTCATCACTCCTCCTTATGAGCATTTGAAGCAAAACTAAATTTAAGGATACTTGAAAGTAGAAGTCATCATATAGCAGGGTGTCCAAAGTCGGTCCTCAAGGGCCGCAGTCCTGCAGGTTTTCAATGTTTCCCTGCTCCAACACACCAACAACCTATAAAGTTCTGCACAATGACTCATTGATATGAGTCAGGTGTGTTGGAGCAGGGAAACATTGAAAACCTTTAGGATTGTGGGCTTCAAGGACTGGAGCTGGACACCACTGTCATATAGAAACAAATGTAAGTTGTAAATCTGCATGTTATGATGACTCAAAACGTCTGTGTAGAGAGCAGAGTAAGATAAACATTATTGCTTAAAGTTTGAGCTTCTGTTTCATCGTCATCTGTTGCGTGATTGGATTGAAGTAAATGCCATCATTAATGAAACATCTAAAAGCTCCAGTTTAACATGGCAAACAAAAAGTGTCATAGAATACAAGAAACAGGGATTAAGGGATTAAACAAGACCCTTCACAGAGTCATATCTGAAGTGACAAGGTTTAGAGCAACTTGCAAAATAGAAATGTTAACCTTTTCATCAATTTTGCTTTATTATTATCAAAGGTGTGCAGGCACATCATTAAAGCATCAAATATAAGGCTCTGTATAGCTGCATTGATCGAATAATGCAGCTTTGGATCTCCGACACAGCATATTACTTTTATCATTCGGCTTAATTTGATTTGATCTCTATAACTATAACTACCTATATAACTACACAGACAGAATCCTTAAAGATTCCCAAAGTTTTGATTGCATTACGATGCAAGCACGGTGTAGGTTATCCTGCCTTGATGCTGTCACTGAGAAAATTATGAGTATGTGGAATGCCAGTCAAGTATCATCTGTATACATAAACACAGCCCTCAGAAGAACTCCAGTTACTATTAGCTGCATAGGTACGGTAAGAATATAAGATAAGATCAGATAGGACTTTATTGATCCCACAACGGGGAGAAAATGCTTTGGAAACAGTAGGAAGGATTAACTCACTTTTACCACAAACTGACCTCCATCAGAAACTCATGGAAGACAGCTCACACCCCCATGAAGAGTCTTATCATCTGGTTCACATTTCTAAAAACTGGGAAACTAGCAGCAAATCAAATGCTAAAATTCCTTCGTAGGAATTTGTTTAACGTATATGTGTCTGTTGCCACTTGTGATACTTATTGAATATATTTTATTTCTGTGCTATTACAGAAACAAATGGGAGATGAGTTGAATATTCCAGGAAGAACCAAAGTGAGTAATTGTAACCTACATAACTAAAATCAACCTTTGCTATCAAGGTTTATATTTCAGTCTGGAATCCCAGATGAAACGAGGAAAAGCAATGTTTTCCTTGCTCTATGACTCTCTTAATGAGCTCCACTTGTGATTCTTGATTAGCTGATGGGCGTTTTGAACGATGAGGATTCTTCAATGTGCAGCACAACAGACTATCAGCCACCTGAGTCTGAACCAGAGGAAGTGGAAGAAGAAGAACCGGACCCCGTGGAGCCGGAGACCTGCTTCACTGACGGTATGAACAAACAAATCAAATCAAACTTCTTGCAATTTAGGATTGATTTATGAAGTATTTGTATATCTGGTCCTCTTTAATCAGACTGTGTGAAGAGCTGGCCATGTCTGACTGTGGACATCACCGAGGGCAGAGGGAAGAAATGGTGGAATCTCCGTAAGACTTGCTTCACTATAGTGGAGCACGACTGGTTTGAGACCTTCATAATCTTTATGATCCTCCTCAGCAGTGGAGCTCTGGTGAGGACAGTCATCATTTCAACAACTTAGAAATGTTTAAATATACTTTGATACTGTTGGACATTTTAATATCCATTATCTTCTTTTCCCAGGCCTTTGAAGACATATACATTGAGAAACGCCGGACTATAAAAATCATTCTGGAGTTTGCTGACAAGGTTTTCACCTACATCTTTGTCATTGAGATGCTGCTTAAATGGGTTGCATATGGCTACAAGATCTACTTCACCAACGCGTGGTGTTGGTTAGATTTTTTCATTGTGGATGTAAGTTTGTTGTCGTCTCTTAATGCTGGCCTGTATGAGCAACATGCAACAGAGAATACGAATAAGCATGTCCCACAACAGTTAAAGTCTGTAACACTTGAATAGGAAATGTTTTCTGCCCCAGATTTCCTTGATTAGTTTAGTTGCCAACTGGATGGGCTACTCTGATCTTGGACCTATCAAGTCCCTCAGAACCCTCAGAGCACTCAGGCCTCTTCGAGCGCTGTCAAGATTTGAGGGGATGAGGGTAAGTTATCGGCTACTGATGCTTGGATTTTTTATATTTTTAACTGAATGCATCTGGACAGTTCATGAGCAAGGACCATGCCACAATAACATGAGTTCTGTGATTTAATGAAAGGTTCAAGTTAGGATGAGGTTAATGAGGTGGATTATTTGGAGTGTCATGATGATATGCCAGGTTGAGAAATCAGTCAATGGAAGAGGGAGAAGGAAGTGAGTCGGGGATGGGGAGAAAGGATGAGAACAGTGATGGGTAAGGGTGTGGTAGAGAGAACATGACAGAGTTGAGAAAGTGAATTGAGTATAAGAAGGCTCAGCAGTGGTTGAGGTGTGGCCCTTGCTCCTGAACCTGTGTCAACCGGTTGTTAGTTTGCAAAGCTAACTATGGTTTACAACCCCAAAAAGTTGGAATAGTATCAAAAGGAAATTTTCTCTTTTCAGACAGTCCTGCCAGGAAGTTGCAATGTTGTAATTGCAACAATCAACATTGCAACTTCCAGGCAAATTCAGCCAAAATAAAAATGATTTTAGTAATTGGTAATATGATCATTTTGGGATGGCTACATTTTTATTGTATTCCACCCATTTGAATTTGTATTGATAGTTGTGATTGCAACATCGCAACTTCCTAGAGGGACTGTCTTTTATTTTTTATGCATACCCGTTTGCATTTCAGAGTCTTGCAACAGATTCCCAAAAAAAGTTGAGATAGTGTGTTTTACCACTTTGTCAAGCTATCCCAGTCACCCTGCAAATACATTTCAAGTTATGCAACAGTCCAAAATGTTTTCTTTTGAAATTCTCCACATATCCTCTGATGGCAGGTTGGGACTGCAGGCAAGCTACTCCAACACCTGCACCCCCATCTTCCTCAGCCATGCCTTAGCACTGTGTGCAGAATAAGGTTTTGCTTTGTCTTATTAAATAGTACCTGGATGCCCTTGTTGTAGATGTCATCGTGAAGGCAGCGTCCCTTTTCTGCAATAATGCTGCTGTAAAAAGAGTGTAAATGAGTTTTGCCAATGGCTCTGATACCATTACACAGCCTGGTTTTTAGACTAGTTGCTGGTAAAAGTCTGGATTGCCTTCATCTCTGGTCCAGTGCCCATTACTCCCAAAAAAAGATCTTGGATTCTGATCAATCTGTTTGACCAGCCCACAATACGTATTTCTACTGTGTGATGGATCATCCATGATTGTTTTTTCCCCCTACAGTAAGATCCATATAGGCCTATCTGGATTGTCGTACTTCACAGAAGTTTTATACAGTAATCCCCTGCCCATGAGGTTACATCAACCAAATAATTGACAGTCTTGCCTTGTTCTTGCATTTATGTGCTATTATGTCCTCCATATTGCTTGTATTGTTAGATTAAAATGTGCTCTGTACAGGGGGGAAGTATTTAAATCCTTTCCAGTTAAATATTTTTATGCACTTGTTAACAAACAGAAGATCATCTGCACATCTTTGCTCCTGAAAGGCTCAGTCTTTCTTTTTAAAGATATTTCTTTTGCATCAAATCATGATTTAGTCACTTGTTTTGAAACAACATAATCATTTTATCATCTCATTTCTAGCCATAGATTGCTCCCTAATCATTTTTGGAATATGTTGCAGGCCTGAAATGCACAAACTAATGTATTATATGAAATTATTTATTAAGAAATGTCAAGACAAATCATGACCATGTCTTTAATTCATATTTGACTCCTGCATCTTTTTGAGGGAAGTATGAATGTGACATTACAGCATAAATTAAGCATGGCGTGTTTTGTACTATAAAAGACGTTTTAATCCTCTCCCTCTTAAGTGCTTCAGATCTCATTTTCTAACGAATTAAGCCTTCTTCATTACATAAATTAGACTTTTTTAGATGTTTGGGTTGAATGAGATGCAAACTTGTGATGTTTAATGCAGTCTTGTACTAATCTGATTGGCTTTCCCCTGTTGTGTTTAATGAATGCATGCAACGGCTGCCTGCTGTAACAGCTGACTGAGGTAAGTGTTTCCCAGCCTCTTTAACTTTCCTGAGCACAGCACTGACATGTTGTTTTTAGATCAGCCTTACAAATGAAATAGATTATGGAGGTTTTTTTTGTGTGTATTTCTATATGATTCAAACGTAGTCCTCTCTTTCATGCAGGTGGTGGTGAACGCGCTTGTGGGAGCGATTCCCTCCATCTTCAATGTGCTGCTAGTGTGTCTGATTTTCTGGCTCATCTTCAGCATCATGGGAGTTAATTTGTTTGCGGGGAAGTTTTACCGCTGCATCAACACCACCACAGAGGAGCTTTTCCCCATTTCTGAGGTCAATAATCGGAGTGACTGCACGGCTATCGAAGAAGCCACACAGGAGGCCCGTTGGGTCAACGTCAAAGTCAACTATGACAATGTTGGAAAAGGCTACCTGTCCCTGCTTCAAGTGGTGAGGAGTGCTGTTTCAGTGGGGATATGCTTAGACTGTCCTGGAAAAATAAATATTTGTTGTTAAAGGATGTTTTGAGAGAATATGTTCTCTGATTGTAGGCGACGTTTAAAGGTTGGATGGACATCATGTATGCGGCCGTTGACTCAAGAGAGGTAATTACTCACAGTTTGAAATACAGATGGAAGTACACATTACCGTAGCCTTCATTTGGGATTTACAAACCTTTCAGCCATTATTTATTACCATTGCATTCTCATTCTCAACTCATCACATGATTACTTTTGCTCAGGAGCCCTTTATGCCAGTTTACAATGTATGGGGTACCACTTTACCATCACTTCTGACATGTAGGTAGCTGCTGTGCTGGTTACAAAATAGTCTGTAGTTTACCCCCCAAAAAAGAAGGATAACCATACTGCTGTTTTTTTTATTATATTTTATTATATTTCTTTATTTCAACTTCCTTCTCTCTACTGCTGTACCACAACATCATGGTTGGCATTAGTCTATACAGTCAAATAAATGTTGCTGTCCAAACCTTTCCTGAGATTTGCCACATGTCCCTCAAAGATTATGGTACCAGCTGAGGAAACCCTGCATGTCCAAAAAGTGACAATTGAGGGGTGTGCTCTAGATTCAGAATTGATGTGGAGGTCTCTTGACCAAGTATCGATGCCTGATAAGTTGGAAGTGAGAATTACACACGTCTGTTCTTTATGTATTGTTAGTTATTATTTCCTTTTAAACATTTAAAATGTGCCATTTTTTCTCTCTTTTGTATTTTTTGTTTGTGTATTCAATGATAAGCCAGAGGTTTATTTGACAATGTAGAAATAACACACAAAACAGTGAACTAAATAACATAAATCAATCTAATTTGCAAGGTTATCTGTTTCCCCTCTTCACCACCAACGTGCACTTTAAGTTAATTCACTATATGTGCAGTATGTGTGCAGTATATGTGTGACAAGTGTAGTGAGGTTAATCAACAGTACAATATTGTTCCTATTTAATTTGACATTCTAGTATTACCTTTTAATCTGGGCTCCTCATACTGTTTATCTCAATACAGATAATGATATCGAAGGTCATAAATGAATATGTTGTCTCTTCTTCTGTTTAGGTTGAGGAGCAACCTTCTTATGAGATCAACCTTTACATGTACATATATTTTGTGATCTTCATTATCTTTGGCTCTTTCTTCACCTTAAACCTCTTCATTGGTGTAATTATTGACAATTTCAACCAACAAAAGAAAAAGATAAGTGTAATATTTTATAATAAATACACTATTAGAAAAAAGAATTCATAATTATATCTAGAATTTAAAAAAGTGTCACTTAAAAAAATAACTGTAATGATCTTGTGGGGTTTTTTTGTGTCTGCACATTGGAGACAAAGACATCTTCATGACCGAGGAGCAAAAAAAGTACTATGAGGCCATGAAGAAACTTGGTTCCAAGAAGCCACAGAAGCCAATTCCACGGCCAACGGTATGTCTGGTTGCTGTAGTCCCTGACTGTAATGTTCAGAAATGAGCCAACCTCAGACTGTATATACAACTGGTCCAGGAGGGCCAGGTCCCTCCAGGTTTTAGATGTTTCCCTGTTGCAACACACCTGATTCAGGTTAATAGGTCATTAACAGACTTGTGCAGAACTTCACTCCAAGCTGTTGGAGAACCATTTTATTTGAATCAGGTGTGTTGCAGCAGGGAAACATCTAAAACCTGCAGGACAGTGGCCCTTGAGAACCGGAGTTGCTGATCCTAGAATCAATTCAGACCTGCATTCTGTTTAATGGTCAGCAGGGGGCCTGTTCTATTATTACAGAAAGAAGTTTGCACAAAGGTATAAAAAAATGACCCAATGTCTGACTTTATCACCAAGCTAAACATTTTCCAAGTTAGATTTAGCTGTAAATGATTACTTCCAAGTCTCTTTTTTTTATTAGAACATGATATTCATTTAAAAATGGATTAATTTAGAGTTAAATAGACATAAAAAGTAATTTGTAGTTAACTAGACATTAAAACAGAGTAGGCTTTCTGTCGGGTAGGAGTATTGTCTAGGTTTCTTGTTTATACATTTCTCACTCAGATCCTTCCTTTGCTTTCAAATGCCAAACATTGCAACAGTCAAAATAAACTAAATGCATTAAGAAAATAGCCAAAAAATCAATGGGATGTATGGGGACTACTCCCCTTCTTGGGGAGGCTGCTACCATAGCGAAGTACTGTTGCCATCAGGGGGTTTATGGCTTGTCTGTGAAAATGTTTATGTTGGTGACAAGTAGCAAAGCCACATCTGTGTGATGCAGGTTTTTCTAGCTCACAAGATGAGTCTTACTCACTTTACCAGTCAGTAGTTTTATGTTGTGAAGGCAGTAAAATACTAAACATTCGTTACCATTAAAGTTATAGTTTATGATTAAGGCCTTGAGCTTGGCATTTGTAGTATGGTGATATCATCAGTGTCCCCTTCACTGACCCTCTCTCCATGCTGCTGTTGTGAACAAGCCCCTCTCCGTATTTGTATTTACACACCCTTCATATCTCCCTCTGACTTGCAGAACCTAATCCAGGGCATCGTGTTTGATTTCATCAGCCAGCAGTTCTTTGACATCTTCATCATGATACTCATTTGCCTCAATATGGTGACCATGATGGTGGAAACGGATAACCAAAGCCCTGAAAAGGATGATTTTCTTTTTAAAGTCAATGTGGCTTTCATTGTAGTCTTCACAGGAGAGTGTGTGTTGAAACTCTTTGCACTGCGACATTACTTCTTCACCAACGGCTGGAACGTTTTTGACTTCATCGTGGTCATCTTGTCAATAGCTGGTGGGTGCTATATGCATTACAATCACAGTCATGAGCTGCCTTGACAAAACATAGTGTGTTAACATATTCATGCTTCTTCTGTTTCAGGTACGATGCTCTCAGACATAATTGAGAAGTACTTTGTGTCACCAACTCTTTTCAGAGTAATCAGACTAGCCAGGATCGGCAGGATTCTGCGTCTTATTAAAGGAGCTAAGGGGATTCGGACGCTTCTCTTTGCTCTAATGATGTCACTTCCTGCCCTATTCAATATTGGTCTCCTGCTCTTCCTCATTATGTTCATCTTCTCCATATTTGGCATGTCAAACTTTGCCTATGTCAAAAAGGAGGCTGGAATTGATGATATATTTAATTTTGAGACGTTTGGCGGGAGCATCATTTGCCTGTTTCAGATTACGACATCTGGCGGCTGGGATGGGCTTTTGCTCCCTATATTAAACAGGGATCCTCCAGACTGTGACCCGAACTTTGAGAATCCAGGCACGGAAGTAAGGGGTAACTGTGGCAACCCGGGAATGGGCATGATGTTCTTCTGCAGCTACATCATTATTTCATTCTTAGTGGTGGTCAACATGTACATCGCCATCATCTTAGAGAACTTCAATGTGGCACAGGAGGAGAGCGGCGATGCGCTCTGTGAGGATGACTTTGAGATGTTCAATGAGACCTGGGAGAAGTTTGACGTGAATGGAACGATGTTCGTCGAGTATAGCCAACTCTCAGATTTTTGCGATACCTTGCAGGAACCCTTGAGGATTGCCAAGCCTAACCGGATTCGCCTGATTGAAATGGATCTTCCGCTGGTTATTGGAGACAGAATCCACTGCCTGGATGTTATGTTGGCCGTTACACAGAATGTATTGGGAGACACAGTCGAGATGGCAGCAATGCGAGAAAGCATTAAAGCGAAGTTCATCCTGAGCAATCCCACCTCAGACTCCTTTGCACCGATTACCACAACTGTACGCCACAAAGAGGAGCAGAGGGCTGCTGTAGTCCTTCAGAGGGCTTACCGCGACCATCTTATGAAGCGCTGCGTACGCCATGCTGCTTTCATGCACCGATCGAAGAGGATGGGTAGAAAAGATGAAGGTGAGGATCCCCCAGAAAAAGAGGGGCTGCTTGCAAGAAGGCTAGGGGTGCTCTATGGGAGTAATGCAGACCTCGCTGAAGAAATGGAGCGAGAGGTTTTAGAAACTCTAACAAGCCGACAGCAAGTTGATCCTGAGACTGTGTCGTATTATGAAGAGGCCCTGGGTGATCAAGTGCCTCCTGAGCCAAATATAATAATTGTCCCTGTAGAAATTACAAATGAAGTTTTATTACATTCTGCCCCCAACCAGTATCACTTCGCCTTACAAGCAAACCTGAGAGAGTCAATTGTATAACAAAGTGCACAAGATCTACATTTTGTCTAACTATGTCTTGTCCTCTTTTGTTTTTTCACTTAGAAGTACAAGCTAAAGAAATGTGTGTTAAGTGGGTTTGATGAAGTAGTCAGTGTCTTCCCTTGAGAAGCTTCCCTGATGGTTGAGCTAATGCTAAGTGCTACTGAGAACATGGCCATCACAAAAGCAAACCTCTCATTGTGTACTCCTAAACAACTAAAACCTAAAAAGTTTCATTTTAATTTAGGTTTTCATTGCAGCTTACACTGTCATGATGATAACATGGTCCATATTGCCCCATTGTATTGGAAAATATGCTGCTTTTGAATGCACCTTGGACTGTGTTGCTATTGAAAGCTCTGCAGCTGACAGTGTAAACAACTATCTAATGCAGCTGTCATGCAGTTTATTTATCCACAATTGAACTGATATGAATATGTTTAGGTTTGAGTTGTTTTAGATGGTGAAAAATGTGCTGTTCTGATGGCCCTGTTCTGACCTGTTAGCTTTTAGCATTAGCTTGTCTATACAAAAAAAGCCTCTGATTTTCCAGATTAAACTCTGTTTACTGTCTACTGCAAGTAGGACACTATACCTCCAAGTATTTAATATATACAACCCCATTTAAAGGACAAAACAAAAAAATATCCCTTCAACACAAAGTACTCTTTGTTAACTTTTCCACTTTACATAAAAGGTTACACTATGCTAGCAAAGGTTTAGCCCTTATTATTGATGAATACCCCGGACAAGCTCTTCCTGTATTTTTTTTAATGGGTGTCTAAGTCTGTCTTTGGGTTAAATGTGGAAGTGGACTGGATTTAAAAAAAAAATACAATATCAGTCAGCAAAATTTAAGAGAAAAATATGTTTTTATTTAAATCTATAAATTAAGAAAATACAAATGATTTCTCAGATTTTTTTGTTTTTATTGTAGTTTCTTTTTAACTGATTAGCCATTAAACTACACTGAAGTTTGTCATTGGGGGATAAAATATGGACCAGAATCTGTGACTTTATAGATTTCAGAAACTATCATAAATACTAAAGCAAGCAACGATGACATCCCGGTACAGTTTAATGTCAGCAATAACTTTGTTTTTGACATGGCTAATACCAAGAATATGGCTGTTACCATGCTACGCTAGTGACTACCCAAAGAGTAACTTAGATATTATGACACCGTCCTCCATTGGACTGTCAAACATTAAAACTAATAAGTCAAATTGAAGTTACAGTACTTTGTGGTTAAAGGTTTAAAGGTTATGAATGCAGTCCATATTTGTTTTAATTAATGAAAAAAGTATCAGACTAATTCCTGTCCACTCCGTCCTCACTGTAAAGGACATCACAGTAAGGACGGCGTGGACAGAAGTGTCTTATTTCTTGTTATTTCTTAGACACTCAATGCTTTTCTATAGGGAGTTTGTTTTTGTACATATGTAAATTAGTAAGAAGGAAAAATGGGAATCTGGTCCTGAATTTTGCCAGTACACCAGTGCAACTCTGATCTCTGTTAAATGTAACTAGTTAGCTCCCAGCGTCACCATCTGTCCCAGTCTGGCTCAGTCGGAGAGGTCCAGTTTATATTGCACTAATTATATCCCTTCCAGATCCAAAGTAGAGAAATTGTCCTTGTAGACTGAAACACTTTCATTGTTTGTAATATGTATTCTTCAAGAAATATGTGCATGTCTTATATGTTTTATCTGTTTTTTTCCCTCCTTTTTAAAAAGAAAACAAAACAATTTGGTCCTTTTTGATATCCGATGATTACAATAGTCAACTTTCTTTTCTAATATTGGTGAATTTACATTGCAACATCCTGGTGAATACACAATTTAATCATGAAATAACCGTACTTATTTACATATACAGTGACCGAGCTGCTGTTTGGTACTTGCTGTTTTACCTCAGGTTGGATTGAGTTCAGAATTAGTGTTTTGAGACTTGATCTTTTCTGAATTTAAGATATAAAACAATAGCACATGAGGGTTTGTCTTAGTGAGGTACTTGACTTTAAAGTCAGAGGAATACATGAATTTTCATGTTGTAGATCTGAAATTATTTTAGTATATTTACAAAAAAATAGCTTTTTAAGTTGAGGTAAGAACTTTCATGTTTGGTGGATCTACTCTAAAATCTGTCCTCATGTAGAAAAGGTTGCTTGTACAAGTCTTAACTGCATTTCAAATGTCTTACTTTGAGTATTTGCCACTGTGTAGACGTTTTAGGCATTCAGAAAATTACAGTCGTCCTTTGTTTCTCTGGTCTTATACAAGCTCATTAATATAAAAGTAACAATAATGTTGTAAAAAAAATAATTCAGTGTAAATGAAGACAAAACAAAGACAAAGCATGATCAAACACTGACACTGAGAACTTGTATGCGATTTCAAATTGAAGCTACTAAAGTTTCCAAAACATGAAGACTGAGGCATTTAACTGGTGAACTAAACTTTATTTTAAATAACACTTTGTAATTGTTTGGGAACTGAGGTCACCTACACATTGTTGCATGTAGGATTTCAACTTCTCAGCTATTTGGGGCATCATTTGTAATTCTGTTTCATAATACACCAATTACTTTTAAAGGGTGGCAGATCTGGACTGCGGGCAGTCCCAGTTTAGCACCCTGACATTTTTAACATGGAGCCAATTTATTAGAACACAAGTAAAATTTATTTTTTGGCTTAAATGATGTTGTGGAAGCACCAGATTTTGCTCCAAAACCTGGATATTTTCATTCAGCAGTAATAAACACACATGCAGTTAACCCATGCCATGTGCCGCATTGCATGGTTTAACACCCAGATGCTGGGTAATGACAGTGTGCCTTCCTTAATTTCTGAAAAGAATTTCAATTTCTGATTTGCTTACTACTTCCCTTTAGTCCATCTTAGATCACCTCAGGCCCAGAGGTGGTCATTGTGTAGCAAGGTATTGAACTGAATTTGTGAATGCAGGGACAAACTGTTTTCACTGATGGTTCCTAGAAGTGTTACTGAGCCCTTCCAGTAATTCCCGCTGCAGTGTGAGTGTCAGTTTTTAGAATCTTGTGGTGTTTAAGTGTACTGAAGTACTGATTCTCAGCCTCCACCATGGCATACAGTATTTTTTATTTATTTTTCATAATCAGATAAAAACTATTAACTTTTTTTCAAACTAGTAGTCAAAACCTTTGTAAAAGTGGTGACCCCCCCCCCCCAATTGAATTATGATGCAAACCAAACTCCTGATGTCTTGTGCCAACCCTGTCCCAACTTTTCTTTTTCTAAAGAAGGAAAATCTCATGTTTAAAAAAGATTAACTTTTTTCATTGTATTTCTAATTAGATTTAAGGTTGAACAGATTTGCATATATTTGTAATCTAATTTAACTACATTTTTAAAGTGTCCCTTATAAAATTGGTTGCAGATATATGATCATGTCATTAAATGATGAATAACATCTGAAATGCCTGTAACCTTCTGCACAGTTCTCTTTAAACGTGAAAATTATAAGCACTTTTACAGTTTTATAATTTTTTTTACAGCACACCACTGTACAACTCTTATTTTGATCTTTTTTGTTTATGCGTTCAGCTCTGCTTAAACATTGGCCTTGGTTAAAACCAGAAATTATGAATGTTATCTCCACAAGGGGTCTCTATGTCATATTTGGCTGCTGCAATTTATTCCTGTCAGAAGTCTGTAATACAATCTGCAGCTCTCCCACGTGAGACTGAGACACTGCTGCAACACTTAAAATCTCCTGTGATGGTGCAGTCATGTCCACCTGACAGTGTCCTCCTTTTTGTTTACATTTCTACTGGAGGAAAGGCCTCATGGGGAATTCGACAGGTACACCCACAATCAGTACTGCCTGTATATACATTTGTTTTTCTTTTTGTTTTTTGTGTATTATATATTTATGTCATTTTGTTATTGTTAAACTTGTAACTATATTGTTAAAATAAATAATTTCTTGTAGGTTACAGTTGGTCTGAGCTCATGTTTTCATCAAACATAGCGCTCTGGCGCCCTCTGGTGGTGGTAAAGTGAACTGCTGCTGCTGATAGGGCCGCTGTAAAAACGTAGAATCAAAAGCATAGGATACTGTTTCCAAATACTGAATGAATTCCAGCTATTGATCAATTAACTTTACTTAGATTTGTTATGCACTTTTCAGTGTTAGTTTAGATGCTTTCATGTGGGTTGCATGTTTAAGGTTTACATTCTTAAATTTGTTTTTTTGTGGGTCTGTTTATGCAGGTCATAAGAGAGTTGCTGGTTTATTTTCTTATTTTTAGTGTTTCATATTAGGACTTTCCTGGCAATGAATCTGAAGTGAGCTCAACTATATGACTGTGGTGTCACAAGACACAATGATAATCTGTTGCAGTGAGGGTTTTGTCATTGGAAACTTTTTTTCTCTCAAATTCTCTTTTTCCTCAAGCTGGAACCTCCACTGTGTTGTAAATGAATATTAACAAAATAGTTGCTACTTAATTTTGTTGTGAGTGAAGCTCCATCAACAGCAGCCTTCAGGCTTAGACAGTTTGAAGTTTTTCTTGGGCAGCCACTGTTTCTTATAAAGAAAGACTGACATAAGAAACTATTACTCAGTTCCAGCTTGACTAACCTCTAACTAGTTATTTTTGAGGGAGAACAGTATTTGCATTTGATACTGTAAAAGTTTATCTCTTGTTCACACATTGCGAAAGCAACAAAAACCCAGACAGCCGACAAACGCTGCGCTGATGCCAAACAGAGAAAATCTACTTTGAAAAAAAATTAGGGAAATTAGATCAGCTTGGCTGATCTGAAACCTTCACTCTTGGTTGCGTATGGATTGCATAACAAAAGTCTTAAGACATATTAGAGAGTTTTTCCGGCTGTACCCTGATGTTCATTATGAATGTTCACTAACATTTATTAACCTGCTCTAAAGGAGTAGCCTACGGATATGTCAGACAGGGTAGCAACATTCCTTTCCCTTAGTTTTACTAATTTATTCCAAAAGATGAGAATAGCAGGTTCAAGAAAATAAATGTTTTTTAACAAAATTTTAAGGCGATCTACCCAAATTGCTTTTCACCAACCAATCCCAAAGTTTGCAAATCATGAATGAGCATGTTAGATTTCCAGCTAATTCATCATGCAGAGGTTGAGGTTTTTAATTTAAAGTGAAATAAAAACAAGCTATGAGGGGCTGAATAGTCATGAGACAGAATCAAGTTAAAGTCCCATCTGAGCCAAAATTACCCATGGACGTTTCACTTTTTAATTCAAGAGATTTGGTTGGTTCATATACACAATTACAGTTTGGCATCATGTTGCATGAACATGCAAGAACAATCGAAAAAGTGAGTTGTTTCAATTTTATAATTTAATCTACACTGATCATCCTTGGAAATCTGTGACAAATTAAGAAATGATCTCCACAAGTTGTCCAACTGAAGTAGCCATGAATGCTGTTTGTTCATACCAAGGATAACGAGGATGGAGGTGCTGTGGGTGGATGCAAAGTCCAGTTTAACCATTGGCCTTTGGCTTTTTTTCCCCACTTCCTGTAAGAATTTAAACAACATATTTGGTATAAGACAGAATTAATCGTAACTTATTATAAAGTACCTTCTTTTACATGCAAACTATCCCCCTGCATTGATGCAGTTTTACAGGTTGCTATGGTTACGTGCAAATACAACAAGTTACAACAAAACTTTTCCTGGTTGGATTTAGGCTATATCACCTGGTAAGGGTTAAAAAGTAAATAAAGCCTATAGGGTAAGACACCATTTCTAACTTGAAGTGGTTGTCTCGACCTTTAAAGGGTCAAAAATTAATTCCTATAAAAAGTCTGTATCTTCCTGCAGGAACATGAACCAGATCTGCACATTATTATCTAGAAGATTAAAGTAGCCCATGCTGAGGAATGGTGTTCACATTTAAAACCTCACCAAGAGGTTATTGTGCATTAAATGTCCCTTTAAAAAAAAGAGAGACTAAAACATCATATCTAGATCCTGCTGGACCAAAACACAGAAATCAAAATGTCCCAAAAACTGCATTATATCCATCTAGCAGAATTTTTCTTTTACTCAAAGTTAATGATAAGTGAAAGATTAATTGAGAGTCACTGTGAGGATTAATATCCTGCCCAAATATACTTTGACCTGTCTTGGAAACCAGCAATCAAACCAGTGACCTTTTAGATTAAACAGTAGCTGTTCCTCCTGAGCTACAGCAACTCTTTCATCCTCCATTGTTTTTTTATTTCATTGACTTTACAAGCAACGCACTGTGTTCACTGTAAAACAAACAAACAAACTAAAATTGCCTATTTTGTAGTGTTTTCATGATCCTCTTTAACCCAGTTTGTTTTACATAGCACTAAACATTTAAGACATTTGTGTCCTTTTGTATAATATAAATATGAAAATAATAATAAAATGAAGCCTTACAGTTACAATAACTGTACATTATATTGATATTTTTCTTAAGTTGGTCCTTCAAAATGATTTTAATTCATAGGTTCTCAGACTCACATCATTGTCTCATCTATCCCTAAAAAAGCAGCTCGTGTGAATGAAGCTGGTTGGAACGTAAATGTTAAATGTGTGGGTTGTTTTGAGTTATTTTAGTCCACTAATACAGCCTTCTTCCCCTTATTTGCCTGGACTTAAAGCGAGCGTATCAGAAAACTGCACACCCTCTTGTGCTTCTTGACAACATTTTGAGGACGGCAGAGAGACTTCGACACACTTTGCAGTGTCTGCATTTCAAACGTTTTTCTTTTGCATGCCATCATGCGCTGGATTCTAGCTGGATGCTGCGGGCTGGCATTGATAACTCTAACTGGTAAATATAAACTTTTGCATGATCGATGTAATATGTGACTTAAAAAGGAAAAAAATCATGCAAACACAACTCTGGAAATGTGTGTTAAGCATTTTTAGAGCTAATAGTTAAGATGTGAAGATACTTACAGTTTGAAACAGGATGGAAATCCGATTAAATACTTTAAAAAAGTTATTCTATTATAGCATTTCTGTCTGTTTAACCGCAGCTACACTGCATACAAGTGTTTTGCATGTTATTTTTGACTTCATGGTACCTTACTTCCTGACCATCTGGGAGAAAAGAGGAAGTTTTCCTCCGAGACAAAGACTATCATGTTATTGTCATGTTGATGAACTATCTTCATTTCTAATACAATACTTTCCCCTAATTTCTACTTTTGTCAATTAATGTAACAAAGGTCATATTAAGCTGTGAAAATCACATTTAGGCTTATCAAAGGTATCCTTTCAACTCCTACTTTTTTACATCCAACTTTAAACATACAGTAATGTTGGCAATTATACAATCTCCAACACATTTAGTCTATTTTTAACAATTATTTGTGTAAAATTGATTGATTGCAATGTCTTTAACTGTTTTGTGCCATCAGCCAATAATCCAAAGATATTCCAGTCATTAATTAAATGAACTAACATATAAAAAAAGCAGGAAAACTCAACATTCAACTTGTGAAAAAATAAGATTTCAATGAAAAAGCACATCTACTGAAATGTTTGTTGCTCATCCTGAAAAGAAACATTAATTTCAAAACATTTTAGAAGTTAAACTTTCATCTTTTAGTGTAAATAACGGACTTTCACCTCATCTTAATTAATTCATTAATTGATCTTCAGCTAACTTGATAACATTAACTGATTAGATGTTGTTAATATATTTTGTCTGGTTTGTGTCGTAATAAATTTGGGCTGAAACAGAGAAAAGTTATTTCCATTTATTTTCGTTGGACACAATTATTTAGTTGTCCATGTAAGCAATGGAAATCATTCAGCTGATGGTCTTAATCTATTGATAATGCATGTTTTATCTTTTGCTTGGTATTAAAGGAAAAACAGTTGCTATACTGAAAATCTGATATCGACATCAGCAAAGTGATCATTTTTACCATTATCGATGCAGAATCTCATAATCTTGCACCTTTAAGTGTAAAAACAAAATTTCACCCAGTGGTTTATAACCTTTTTTTCAGCTGTTTTTGTCTTCTTTTTTTTTCTAATTTTAGCCATTTAACTATTACATAACTGATTTGTGCAGTTGGACTTTAGAAAAAAATCAAGTTTTAAAAGAAATATTTTGAAAACTGATTCATCCCTTTTACATTGTGAAGATGAAAATAATTTAAAAGAAAAGATCATCACAGGCTGCAGCCTCTCAAAACAACCTTGGACCTTTATCTTTTTCTTGCTTTTTTCTTTTTTGACCCCCCACCACCCCCTCTTCTGAAGACAACTTTATTTGAAAATATTTTCATTTAAGTATTGATAACACAGGAAAAACCCAACAATTGACAAGACCGGATGAGACAAGACAAGACAATAGACAGGACAGAAAAGATGAATTGACAGAAGAATCTGAATAAGGAAAGAAAAGATAAAAAATGAAGTGTGTTGGGGAGAGCGTGAATGTGTGTGAGTGCGTGTGTTTGGATGTGTTATTTATATATTCATTTATCTATTTTCTATACTGCTTAGTCCAACTCAGGGTTGTGGGGGGGCTGGAGCGTATCCCAGTAATTAGCAGGTGAGAGGCAGAGTACACCCTGGGCAGGTTGCCTGTCCATCACGGGGCCAATACAGAGACACAAGCAACCATTCACACCCACACTCACTACAGGAAGAATATAAAGTGACCATTTAACCTGTCATGCATATCTTTGGACAGTGGGAGGAAGCTAGAGTACCTAAAGAGATTCCAGTTTTCTTTTATGGGTGACCATATCTTATTTATTTTTCCCTTTTTGTTTTACCAACGCAGTTTGCAGTAATGTTGCTGTTCTGCTTTATCTCCGCTCCTCCACTTGTAAGATCATAACTGATTACTTGAGACAATCTCTTGCTTTAGGAGATTTATTGTACTTTTACATTGCAAAGCATTTTCCAACTTTTCACTACAAAGACAAACGTGCATACCCTTTCTCTACATTGAATGTGAACTGCATCAATGATTGTTGTAGCATTGTCTTTTAATTTTCTGTTTTCTGCACAGTCTCCCTGCAGGTCAGACAGAGACCCCGGTTCTATGGTCTGAAAACTAACAGTTATGTGAGCATTTACTGTCTGTCCTCAAAGCCAAGTCTCCGAAGCACCGTGCAGTGGTACAAGGCTGATGAGTACAAAGGGAAACCTCACGAGATATTGAAGACTGACAGGATTGTTTTTCGCAACAACGCCATAACCGAAAATGCCATCCTTGACCTAAAAAAGGTTCAAGTAGAGGACAACGGAGTGTATTTCTGCGAAATAAATGGAACAAGAGGACTTGGAACTGAAGTGCATGCAGTCAGTAAGTGCAGAGGTCTCTAGTCTACACATGCAGTACTATTTTTAGTGGTCATTTCACTGTTTATGCTTTGCTGTCTTGCAGGACATGTTAACTTTCAACAGGCACTGTACAGGACCAAGATGAAGGATGGTCTCATCGTCCTCCAGGGGCTCCTGTTGGCTGCGTGTATTGCTGCCACACTCCTACGCAGACAAAGACTGGTGAGGAATAACATGAACAAAACACCTTATATTCATTTGTTTGTTACCAAACTGTCCTCATGGGTTTAGTGCAGGACCTGCTGTGGAAAGCTGCAAAATATTCAGATGCATTGGTTCAAAAACAGGAGAAGAAAAACTTTTTTTTAGTTTTTAGTCAAATTAACTCTTATGAACAAAGTGTGTACAAAGGTAACATGACCTATTTATGTATGTCGAAGAGTCAAATGTTGGTGTGCTTTGTTTCCTTTTCCTGATTGATCAATTCATTTTTAATATGATTGCAGAACTAAATGTAACAGATACAGATTTCTTTTTGGTCAAACCAGCAATTCTAAAACCAGAAGATGGCCAGTGTGCAGCTTTAAAGAGTTAAAAAAAGTCAGAAAACCAGTGGCTAAAAGGTTTTGCCATAACCTAAAATCTTTAATGGATCTGCAAATTGTCTCAGATCACTCCCAGAAAGTCTCAGATCAGCAGAAAAACTTAGTTTATTTAAATCCAGGTTAAAGACCCTCCTGTTCTGTGCTGCATTTACAGTTTTTATCTGAAAGTGGACCGTTTCGTTTAAGCTGGAATTTTAAACTTGATCATGTTTTTAATCTGTTGTCCTTTCTTAATCTTGATTTTAGATTATTTATTTATT